>JAUTBV010125828.1:0-18676 GCA_032361325.1 Lepetodrilus fucensis
GTCTATTCCACACGTCTTTTCCACACTTCGGCCATTCTACCTGATCTAGCCTTCAACATTTTAAATTTTCATTAGCACATCAGAATTAAGGCAGGGAAATTTTCCACGTCTATTCCACACGTCTTTTCCACACTTCGGCCATTCTACCTGATCTAGCCTTCAACATTTTAAATTTTCATTAGCACATCAGAATTAAGGCAGGGAAATTTTCCACGTCTATTCCACACGTCTTTTCCACACTTCGGCCATTCTACCTGATCTAGCCTTCAACATTTTAAATTTTCATTAGCATATCAGAATGAAGGCAGGGCAATTTTCCGCGGATCCATGGAAATCTGCCGATTTATTTGTCCAGGAAGTGACTTGGGCCCTGCAGCCCTGGTTTGTTTTCTGTTGAAATTACAATTGTTTGTTGCCATGCCTGTGGCTGGTAACTTTGTTATTTAAATTCTTTACTACTTAAAGTTTGATATTATTAATTATTTAATAGAATAGAATAATCATTTACGTTATTAAGTTTTGTCATTACATTTTTATTCCATATATATATTAATTGTATTCAGTCCAGATATTAAATTTTGTTTGAACACATCATCTAAAATATATATTTATTTACTACTCAACTAATGATCTATATACTGTGTTCTTTTATTGGATCTCAAATAATATTCAGTCACTCCAGATATTGATTATTAATTAGCTGTAATCCATATCATAATTAATTGTTGTTTAATACTTTCAAAGTGAAGGTTAATTCACTCAGATTGAAGGATGCAAATTGGAATTAATGTTCAACAAATTTGACAACGTAAATATAAGGGTAGTAGTATTCTAAACTAGAATATGTGCAACAATTCCGATTTGCGTCACATGTGAAATAACAACAACAGTGCTGCTATTGTTACAGATTTAAATACTTTACACAGATGATCGTGATCATCAGAGGGTATTTTCAGGCTTGACATGCTGTATTGTGCATGGTTACATGTCGTAGACTTCTGATTTTTTCTCAGGACACACTGAATGCCTGTTGTCAATGAGTTCTGGACATGGGTTAGTGCCTGTGAACCAATCTGTCACATTCGTGGTCATTTCACTCTGACTACATTGTTCAGGAGATTAATTTTGTAGAAAACAGTTCTCAGATAATGTTGTGCACTGGTATAAGGTTATCAGTATTCTATTGTGTACTTGTTAAATATTACATTGAACATGTTGAATTCACTGTGTCACATTGTAGAAGGAATTTAAATATTAACATAATATGAGATTTCACATAAATTACAATACATGTTTCATTCAATTTATTTTGCTAAACTAAATCTAGCAGAAAAATGTCGAAATTCTAAAAGTGCAATGAGGAACAAAATCATTGAAATTCTTAACAGCAGTTTCAGGATAATTTACAAATCGATTAACAACTTTTCTTGCTCAATAACATATAACTCTTGTCAAGTCTTGGAAGTTTCTTTTAAGTAAAATAAAAATGCTTAAGTTAGTCTCGTTACCAAGAAAAGTTTAAGAATATTTGTTGGGTGTTAGAATGTACAGGTATGCATATACTTTATCACATCAAGAACTTAAAATGAAGAGCTGTAGGGCATGTTGCTAATGGAACTTATTTTAACTTAATTCTACAATCTGTCATTTATTTCCTGAATGGCGTTCTACACTGCCTCAAGCAAGGTAACATTGCAGTTCTAACATTTGTGTTAAGAAAATCAGCAGAGAATCTTGGTCTAACTCGTACGCACAGTATTCACAAGCTTCACCTGTACTCTAAGGTCAAGCAGCAATCTAAACTCCGCTAATTGAGTTTATACCTGGCCAGACATGTACCTAACTTCCCGAAGACAGGTCTACTCATCCGCGAGGAGCAACAAATTGCAAGAAATTGCCTGCACGAAAATCCCACACGAAATAATGCCAGGATCATATTCTTTTTCTCCATCCCAGATATCATTTACAGGTTTTCCTCAACTGTCATTTTCTTGCTGACTAGATATTCAATGCTTGAACAAAAGCTTCATGTTGGTCCTGCTATTGCAGCTCAGCAGGTGTGTAGCGTAGTTAATTGTCTGGTCATACCCCGGCTATACCAGCACAGAAAGGACAAATTCTGAAAGGTCGTCACGTGTCAAATGCGGTTCTTCTTGAATGACTGTGAAGGTCACTTAAGACCACGGTGGAAAAACTTCATTTGTAGCAAGAACCGAGTCCTCAATGGGACTCTGTATCTTCTCTTTACAGTCTTTTGAATCGTCTGAAAGAAAGTTCCTGAGTCGTCAGAATGAAGAGAGAATGTCTCTAAGGTTATTCTCCGTCGACAAAGCCAGAAATTTTATTTTCACATTATATTAACTTTTTTATGTGAGGAGATTTTAATAAATCATAATTAATGTTTGTGCAGTGATGTGAGGTGTCAAATGTTATACTGATGGAGGTAATATGTTATTATAGCATTAGTAGCGGCAGTGTTAGAACTTAGGTTTCATATTTGTCAATGATAAACCCACTCGTTGTGTATGGTTGAAATATTCCCGCTGTGACGTAAAATGATAATTCACTTGCACTTGTTTATTATACATTGCATACTGATTGCACTATTTTATTTAGAGCTTCTCTAATTATGACAACAAACTTTATTTGTTTTCCCTAACAATATGATATTGCCATGTTATTATTATTATTGTACTACTACTACTACTACTACTACTACTATAATAATAATAACAATAATGATAACTATGTTAGAAGTATTAGGAATTTGACAGCACTGCCACTGTTATAATCAGAATTTCTGACACCTGTTGTTGAATCTCATTAAAATAAACACTTAGAGGAATATATTCAAACCACAACCTGGAATGTCTTCACACTAAGGTGAACTAAGTGTTGAATGTGAACAGAATATGGGTCAATCTAAAAATGTGTGGGTGCTTGCTTGTACTGGTGAGCATGGTGAGCATGGTGAGGGTGAACTGGCTATTGGTAATATATGTGGTTCCTAAAAATAATGGACTAAGACATTTATTTTGTCAAATATGGTCCTTCGAATTGGGAAGAGTACTTGATACAAGCATCACTAGGTCTATAATGTCTTTGCACCCATCCAACCCTCTTTGCTCATATGACCAAGTGTAAGACATGAATGGCTGAGGTCCAGCCACTTGTGTCCAGTCTGTCGCTGACCGGCTGATTGTGTTTGCCCATGTCACTGAGCTGGCCAGCCAGTGTTTGGACGGCCTGGTGTGGTCAAAGAAAGTGGACACTGCGATGGATGACCAATCTTCACCTGTCCACCAGCCTCTTCTACCGCCCAAACTGTTGTCCTGCTTTGAATATCTGACCACTTGTCATGTTGTCCTGCTTTGAATATCTGACCACTTGTCACACATTCACTGCTCCTAGTGATATCCATACCCGAGTTCACAGGTACTCTGTCGTCGTCATCTTGTCACGACCGTATCATAGCTGTCATCATGCTCATTATCTACTCTAATAATTTTAATTAGCAAATGTTTTCTTCAACAAATTATTATTATTTTTTTTAAAGATTTGTATCTATATTTTTTTTAACTAAATGTGTTGATATTGTTTTGAATTTTTAACAAGCCATGTTTTCAAATTATGTGTATTAAAGTTTTGAAAAATTGTCAGAAAATACAGGTGAACTTTGTGGTTCATCTTCACTAATGGGTCTTAATTGAATATCCTATTGTCGAGGTTTTCATATACCACTAAAGGAAACCGGCACTAACCACAAGATGATGAATCACTAAATCACACCATCACTTTAAACTTAAATTCACACGTACTGAATTTTGATAGCATGCCAGGAAATTTGCATCGGGGAAATTTGTTTCCAAAGTATTCACGTCATAGACACTGAACTCAACTATAAAAACACATACATGAAGGTCATTATTATGCAAATTTCCCCAAGTTGATTAACATTGTTAATTTATGTATAGTTTAATTATTTTAAACCTTCCCACGGCAGAACGAAAGTTGAAGGTTAGGCAGTGAAGTTTTCATTCATCATGGCCGTGTCAAACTTAAAAAATTTTTTTTAGGATTTCAAATTGTCAATTTCCCATTACTTGTCAGTGTTCAATGATTATGTCGGATTGCAGAGACAGGAAATGTATTGTCGTATATTTCAAATGAAACTCCTGAGTGCTGAGTCAGACAAACGCACTGCAGTGGAGTTCACACAGATAATAGACGCTTGCAAATCTGGATAACTTTCCTTTATGACATCCAGATCTGAATCATCCTGTATCAAACTCGCATCTCAATGGACAACTTTATGAATTAAATAACTGCGGTTACTGTTGGTTTATGGAGTGATGAACTCGAAACTAAAATTAGAAATGTTATTTTGATTATGAATAATTTGTTATGTGTGTAAGCATTAATTGAGCTAGGATAGGTATGTATGATAGCTGAGCATTTACTGTTAAAAATGTTTCCGTTTCAAATTTGCTATGAAAGAGATATACTAGCCATGCTATAATTACAAGATAATATTGTACACAAGGGAACACCATTTTTTATTCTTATCTGTGTAATCATGGTAATAGGATCAGGATAATATTAGTTTATAATTTATCTTGTTGGATAAGCTGATTACTGTTGATTAATCTTCATTATTTTTTTTATTTGATAATTAATATGTCTGCCAGTATGAGACAGATAGCTTTTTATAACATTAATTAATTTGTCATTGATAGCAGAAAATGTAGCCATTAAGGCAGACTAGATTTTCATGTTATTAACATAATTAATCCTCTCCATGCTGAAGGCAACTGGAGATGCCCTAAAAAGCCGTTGCTATGCCTAATCCAACAGTAATAGGATTAATTAGCAAGAATAATATTATCTATAGAAATATTTTAGCTACAGATTCTTCTTCTAGATGTTCATGTTAATAAGTAGGTAGCATTATTAGTACTATACTCTAGTATCCATCGTCGCAAATGGGTGAAAAATTCCCGCAGCGACGTTAAACTCCATATTCACTCACTCACTATAGTATCCATATAACAATTTATTATCTACAGAATTTGTATTATACATGGAATAAAATCAGATTCTTGTTTTGATTGCATATCTAGATTATTATTAGTCTTACTTTTCGGTAATTAATACTAATTGAGTATCTGGGGTGCGTTTTACAAGAAAGGGGTGTGTATATTTGTATTGATTTGTATTGATTGTATTGATTTGTATTGATTTGTATTGATTTGTATTGATTGTACTACGTCATTTATGTCCCACAGCTATGTTAAACTCCATATATTCACTCTCATTTCATGAAACGCAGCCCTGAATTGCAGTGCAATGAAATTGATGCCTACCAGTATTTAATGAAATATATAACATTTTATAAGACTTTAACTTGTAAAGTATACCCAGTGTAGATCATCTCTGTAAGTCTATTTCCGGCAAATTGGCTCAATCAGTGATGGCATCAGTGAGGTGTGAGGAGATCCAGTTTGATATGTACACACCATCAACACCATCCATCGCCGTGCCAACAGGTGGACCAATCACCTGTCAGGCTAGTTATGCAGTAAATTTTACAGCTATGCACAAGCTTTTGATCTTCAAGGCTTGCATTTTCAGTACCTTTTCCTCATTCACAAACATTTGCATATCAAAAGCAGTTAATGTAAGACCAAATTACAACTGTGATCGCTCGTACAAGATCTCATTTTGTAATTGTCTTCTAGGAGTGTTGTCTTGTGAGGTCCCACATTAACCTATATTGGCTGTATATTGAGGTGTAAGACATTAAATGTGCACCACAAAGACATGTGGTGCCTGCATGTGCCTAGGATTACTCGGGGTTATTAGCTGACGAGTCGCATGTCATCCTGTGATGCCCATCAATGTTATAAAAGTGAAAGTCTCACCTTGAAATTATTCCCTGCACATATGTTTGAAAATCAAATGTTCTTTCTGTTGTATGAAGACCATATATTCAAACTAATGTACAGTGATAGAATTACAGTTGATTTCCATGTACCTGTCCATGAACTTTTAAGTTGGACTGAACAATTCTTTCAAGTTTTACAAGTGTCATCTGTATTGTAAATCTGTAATGTAAATCTGTAATGTAAATCTGCAATATAAATCTGTACAACTGTCAGAAGAATGACCTTCATGTTAAAAGTTGTGTCCATTGTCACAATAAGTTTTAATCCATAGATGTGATTCTCACAACTATTTGTAAGACATTCACAAGATTACTTTCAGGAACCAGAGCATCTATTGTCATCTGCATGTATTAAATGATACAATCACTAATCTTCTAATATTTAGGATTTATCATATTTCTTAATAACCCAAGCAAGATAAAAAGTGTGTTTCTAAGATGTAGGCATTTGTTGACATTAATAGTAACCCTTAAAGGTATCATTGACCCCAAAATGTGACTTATGACACACCAACTAGAATCTGTTTCTTTATGGATAGCACAGATGGTTACAATAAAGTTTGAATCCATTTTCAGGTCTATTTGTCTGACCTTAAGACATCCGTACTGAAGACATTTTACGTGTTTTCTAACACAGAATGTGATATTCTAACCATGCATGAAACCATATAATATCTTTCAAAAATATAAGATATTTTCATTTTATATACCACATGTTCTGGAATAGAATTAATTCCAGCATGTTTCTGAAACATGTTGCACGAATTACAAATAATTAAACAGCAAATTCTATAGGTGTAATAAGCAGACAGTTCCTTTCTATGTCTCTACAAATGAAGAGCGCCATGTGTTTTATGTCCATGTACTTGTGTAAAGTACATTCAAGGCTGATCCTTTCAAGTGTAGTATCTTTGTACATATATATGTTTATTACCCAATACTGACGCCCATAGGAAATATTGCAGTTTTATTTCTACAGCAGTAAATATCACTTTCTGCCATGTAATGTCATGTCACATTACAAATTGGCAAAACCTTTTATACCCCCTTGACTTCACAAGAAATATTTGTGTACAATCTGTGTTGTTAATTTATTTAAGAATGGTGTTGTGAGATAAATATCCTCATATAATATTATAACATCTCACCATTTCTGTCCTTTGATATAAAATGTCAAATATATCTGTTTGTTAATTAATAACAAGAAATGATCTGATTGGCTAATGCTAAAAGTTAAAAAGTTAAAATGGTTAATGGACAAAGCATTAAACTGGGTTTCTTTAGATCTTAATGTTGGAACTTGGAGAATAATGCAATTCATTTTTAGTAAACAAGATTTCATTTTATTGTTGTAATATTTGCTTTCCTATTCTCAGTTGTGAATGGGTACCCAGTAGGAAGAGATGGAATTGTGAATGTGAAAACTTTCTAGTGCCTTAACTGGCGGCTTGGGTTGTATACTCCCCAGGGAGTTGAGAAAGTGAAATAAGTGCACATTGATCCATTGACTGGGGTAATAACGTAGCACTATGAGCATGCTTCTAAAGCATGGATTTGGCGCAATATAAATGCACTTATTATTATTATTATTTGAATTATTATTACTTTTTAAAAAGAAATCTATCTTGGCACATTCCAGCACTGTTCTCACATGAGACATTATCCAATGGTTTATATCGCTCACCCGGCAGACGATAGGTATGTCAGTATGCACCTGTCTGCTGAATCCCAATTAACCTGGCACAATGACACCTGATTTATGTCATGTCGGTTTCACTAAGTAGTGCTGTTTATCTCTGCGTTCTGTCCGTCGTGACACCCTTGTAGACATAATCCTAGTTAAATATGGTGTTGAAGTAATAGTATTTTCTCATTTTGGTGTCCAGTTGAAATTCACCAGGGTCTGTATTCGTGAGTGAGTGAATATGGAGTTTAACGTCGCTGCGGGAATCTTTCACCCATTTGCCACGACTGTATTCACGAAAGGGTTTAAGTCAGTTTTTGAAGACCAAAAACGGACTTCAACCCTTTTGTGAATACGGAACCAGATGTCAGCAGAATTAAATTGGCTATTTATTATTTTATAATTTCTTTATTTTTCACAATTTGTAAATTGGTTATGCATTAAGTGAAAGAATCTTGAAAACGGCTCTAAACCCCAATTTAAAAAGAAAAGAAAAAAAGAAAGAATTAAGCTTTGTAATTATTATAACTGTCAATAGGAAATTCTAGCGAATATTGTAATTTGTGAATTATGCTACAATTTAATTTTAAATTCAGTTGGCTTTTTCAAATTAAGACCTCATGCTGTGAAAACTAACAATCATAGATTGCTGCAACTGTTGCACTGAGGAACACCATGCTCTGAATTGTTTATTTTATTACAACCATAAACAATGCTGTAGGCTTTTAAAATAAGAAAATACTGCGACATCGCTGTTTGATGAACTATTAATGAGAAAATGCTTTATCATTGCACTAGATATGTTGACTGAGAGGGTGCTTAGCACGCCAGACTACAAAAACTGAAAGTTATAGGTTTGAATCCTGCCCGTGGGGGCTTGGCATCTTTTTTAAAGTAAAGAACAGTTCCACACCCAGGGAAGCTTGAGCGTATTATCTGTAGATGCGTATTTGATTCAACACTCGACCTACCCTAGGGTTACAGTTGTGTGATGAAATTAGCCAATGAGGGTACTCTTATCATCATGAGTGTTAGGTCATTGGCTAATTTCATCACCCTAGGGTTGGTCGAGTGTTTGAAATGAATATGCTCTTACATTTATGATTCTAGAGCTTATCTGCAACCATTCGCTTATCTCCCTTTGATTGTTTTAAAATAACTGTTGAAATTCATCAGCCCCAAACCTCGTACAAAGAATCTTCTGAAGTATGGTAAAGATTCAATAGAAAAGTTGACCCAGGACACGCTAAACCTGATGACACGTGGGGATAAATATTTTGTTGGCCAACTGTACAGGATCTTAGCAGTTCAATCAGTACCTAGCTTGACCTCTGCCCTGTTTGTTGTATCGTATTATCTAGGTACTATGTTTGTTGTATCGTATTATCTAGGTACTATGTTTGTTGTATCGTGTATCTAAATACCATTGTGTTAGTTTTAGATGTAATTCCCATCCCCAGTTGGTCCTGTGAGCGACTAGTATGCTGAGGCGACACATTTTCACGACACCTGTATTTTGACATGCTTGTCGACATTAAACCAGTGAAGCAGTGCGGTGTATGTCAAGTATCTGTCTAGTATCTGTCTAGTATCTGTCTCCTTTATCTCCGCGACATGTCTGCAACCCTCTCCTGTGTTAGACAGTTGTAGGCGGGTGTTAAAAATGAACAGTTCTCAAATGGACATTTAATTCAGGGTTTCTGGGAAAGGAGTTGACAGCCGAGCATGATGACAATTTCTCGCTGTCTGACAAGATGTCAGGGTCCTTCATCACAAAATAATCCAGGCCTAAGACCACTGTATTTATCATTGACCAAGCATTTTTATGTTCAGGCTATATTTATGTAGACCAGTAGTTAGTTCAAGGTTCCTCTAGCATTCCCTGCTGACCATAAGAAACATTTTATTTGGATATGGTCAGAGCTAAAGGCTAGAGGAATCTCCAGCTAAGCGGTTAGTGTGACAAAATGGTAGGTTTTAATATGATAATGCAGATCCCAGGGTTATTTAATACTTAACATTAAACTGTACTCGCCCAAATAATGTTATAATAATAAAACATGAAATTTCTACTAGCCCGTGGGATACCTTAGGAGAAATGGATTGGCCGCCAGGCGAGTGGGAACTTCTAACCATGAGATCCTGAGATTTTAACCAGTGTTGTCTGGATGTGTCTTAAACTACCAGCAGCCAAAGGGGTCTGGCACTCTGCATGCCTAAACCAGTATAGGAGCATTTTATATATATTGCACATGGCTACATGCACATCTTTGCATCAAGGCATGGGTAATACCATTGATTATAGGAACAGATGAACCAAACCTTTCACCCCAACCTCCCAACCTCCCAAGCATGTGGAACAGTTCTTCACCTGGGTGGTGGGAATGGTTGAAGCAAGATGTCATGCTCTTGGAGGGTCTGCAAACCTGGAACCTTTCTCTCCGTCATCAGACACGCATAGACCTCTGTGCAGATATAATGTAGGCATGGTGGGGCTAGGAGCAATTAGTGGAGTCTGGTGTCCCTACCACTGTAGGGAGGTCCATGCATGAGATACAACAGATATACGACCACCACCCATAATGAAGGACAGAGAACATGGAACATCACTCATTTAGTAACCCAATATGACATATTTTCCATTGACAATATGGTCCAGTAGAAATGTTTTGATATTTATCAGCGACATGTGGAAATGATTGACGGAAGTGTTTGTTACATAATTATGTTGTATTTTTATTTACAAATTGCAGAGAGGTGTGTATTTATTTATTCAGCAGGAGCTGTCAAAGACCTGGTTACATGGGCGCCAATCCAATTAACCTTCGGTTTAGCAGGTCATCATCTGTGTCATCACAATGTCTTTGTAGTAGCTTCACACTGTGTGTTTCCTTACAATTATAGAGGATAACATTGTGGACATATTTGATGTTGAAGCCTTCTGTTCCCTTCTGAGGATAGAACTGTTCTGTCAATGGTGTCTAGTGTAGGTAGACACTAGCATTCTGGATGTGGGTCAGAACTGTTCTGTCAATGATGTTGTCCGGTGTAGATATCCTAGCATTCTGGATGTGGGTCAGAACTGTTCTGTCAATGATGTTGTCCAGTGCTAACTTAATTTCTGGATGTGGTACAGAACTGTTCTGTCATATGATGTCCACCTGTAATTGTTCCACCCTTGAGTTCAGTTGTAGGTGGACACTATTCTGGATGTAGTACAGAACTGTTCTGTCATTGATGTCAACCCGTAATTGTTCTACCATTGAGTTCAGTGTAGGTGGACACTATTCTGGGTGTGGGTGACGGTGAGAGTACAAGTGTTGTGGCTCTCGACTATTGAAGACTCCAGTGGTACTTCAACAGTCCAATAAAATGTTCTGCCTTATCTGCAGGTACTTCTGATAGGACGTTGACATTATGGGGGGACTTTCTGAAACTAGGTCAGTCAAGATGTTGTATACTACAAGCATTTGACAGATTTAGATAATGTAATATCACCACTTGAATATGCCCAGCAGATAAACCACAGGACGATAAGTGTACATAGAAAGATTCCATGTCAGAGATGTTTACAGTTGCAAATTTGAAAGGAAAAGGTACATTGATGTATATTTCACTCCGATGTGTTGACAGTGTAGACAGTGTTCTATTTCAGTGTTATATACGAGGGTCTACACAGGGGTCCTACAGAGGGGGGTGTCACCGTCACACTACCTATTCACTGACCCTGAAGCATGCCATCGTCCTCTCTGTTTCACTTCTTTCTATGCAGGCTGAGGTTTCATATTAATAATATTTCGCTTGACCCACTTTTGAGATTCTTTGATGTCAGCATTAATTTGATAATAAATCTCTGATCAAATGCCAGATATTTGGTGAGAGTTTCAAGGCATTCGATCATCACTGCAGCTGCCTCTTGACTGATCTCCACTCTTGTAGAGACTTAATGACGACTCTCAAAGTGTACTAATGACAACTCTAACAGATGGTTAATGACAACCCAATCCTCACCAAAATCAGATTTCACTTTAATGCAATTTTAATGATTATTGCTTTGAAAAGGGAAACAGTGGACAGTATAATTACTATATTCCAGAGAACAGGGTGAAAGCAAATGAGCCATTTCAAGTCAAACGTGCCCAGGTAGTCGGAGCGTAACCAGTGACTATGGTTAGTGTAATCCCCTCTTGATTACCCCGATAATGAGCGGAGGTCTTGACCCCCTCAGTGACCAGCCTCAGTGACCAGATGGACAATCTGGAGAGTGACCAATTGTTCAGTCCAGTTCTTTTGCAGCAAATTAGCCACAGCTTTCAACAAGCACCCTCCTGCTTTGTTCCCAGATTGAAAGGACATCTCTCTTCCACATGATAGCTTTTTATGAGATATAAGGCCCCGGAGTGTGTGGTCAATGGTCATTTGGTCAGTCAGCCCCTTGTTGAGGACCCTATGGTCACTTTGCTGACCCCTGATTTTTCCTTGTGTGGATTAGAGGCATTGTTATCGTTTGCTGTTATTGGCAGCTCGCAGGGTTTCTGCTTTGTGGCCACTATGAACACTATGCAAGGCTTTTGAGAAAGTTTGCTACACAATTGGAAACGTATGTGTTAGTTACATAAGTAGATCATTTTCTATGACTAGCTTATGGCGCAGATAAAAAATTGCTATTGAAAAATATACAGTGCTTTGAAATTATAGTTAATCCAGAAAGTATTGTATAGAGAAATATTTATTTTTGCTTTGCTGTGGGTCTTCATGGTTTCTCAAACGGAATCATGTTATTCAAATTTGATTGAGTATTTCAGCGATATCGTAGTGATCTGGTTATGTGTGGAGGATAGCCCACAGTATCTTTGTATTACTGTAATAGCTACATACAAACCAATCACGACTACCGTACTTCATATTTGGTATATCATATATTTCATCACAATTGGATCCCAAACACTAATCTGACCCCAAGATTACAAAACGTTTTTAGTATGATTGCATACTCAACTCAATGTTTTGTTTACAAATCCCCTTAAAATTTTATCTTGAGCGTGAAGTCATCATACACAATAAGTTTCATAATCTCAGGGCCTGGGTATCCTCTCACAAAGCTCTCTTATCCACAAGGAGAACACAATGCTCTCTTTGCTGATAGCTAATACACTACAAAGAGAGAGCTATATTCTCTTAGAGGATAACAGAGCTTTGTGAAATTATATCCAGGGGCCGTATTCTCGAAACTTTGTACTAAGAATTTGCCAAACTGGGTTTCTGCTTATGTTAATTGAAGAGATATTTTTCTTGCTAAGAAGTTTCGAGAATACGGGCCCAGGTCTCCCACAAACTGAAAGTACCCACACACCAGGATAGGATTTGAACTTAGACCTCCACTGTCCATCTCTCTTATCAACACAGGCGCAGAAGCATTACAATATTGGGCAAGGACATTAAGTACCGCCTACCAACTCCTGCCCGCATAGCTTAAAAAAACACCACTGTGCACAGCACAGGACATCCATATTCATGAGCTGTGCTAACTGTTACCTTGTCAGTCATAAATCTGTATTGTCAGTCATAAATCCGTATTGTCATACATGTCTTTGTGTCAGATAATATAAAAACATTCTTTATTGAGCGAGGTCATCTGGAGGTCATGAGTTATATTAAAATCTCGGCTAGTCTGGTATATATTATCATTATTATGACTTATAAGCCAGTTCCTCGGAAGGATAATATTATGATTATTAAGCCAGCTTCTGAAAATGATCAGAATTCTGAATGCCTGAAGAAGCTTCTGTGTTGTTGGATAGAGATGAGCTATTCAGGATTCAGATTTAATGTTTTTGCCTTTTTGCCATGTTTACAATCTGATTTGGTTTAAGCATGAGCTCATTTGAATAATTTGCATAATTTTTTTTTTACTTTTTTTTTACCAATATTATTTTAACACGCTAGAAAAACATTCATGGCTATCATATTCTATGGAATATGCAAGATTATTTCCAGTATTTATTCTATTGTTGTATACTTTTATGAATTTTTCTGTGGGTCTGAACATCCCCTAAGAACACAAGCAGGTCATTCACATGTTAATACATTTACTATTTTTTCTGTGCATTTAGTTGAGTGTTTTCCATGTAAACACTCTAACAAATCATTTAGCATAACATCGATGAGTGGTCCATATTTTCTATTGTCCGATATTTCGCAAACAAATGTGTTCCGGATAAGATGTGGACATTGCCCAGAGATTAATATTGAAAGCATCCATGACTTGCTATGAAGATATAAAAACATTGCAAGTATGCTTCACATTGTGTCGGTATTCATCGACAGGAATTCTAGAGAACATTGCAAAATTCTTGATCTTTTCCCATACAACATCAAGTTCTTGGTTTCATAGGTTTCAACAGAATAGCCACTATGCAATATTATTACCTTAGTTCATCTTTGACATATGGGAGTTCTAGGAAAAGAACACATTTCAAGAAACACGATAAAATAAGAAAGATATATTTATATTTATTATTATTAATATTACGTTATGAGACACACCTGCCACTATTCAACATTGCTATAAGCCTGCTACTGAAAGTTAACAGAGGTAATAATGTTTATTTTTGGAGAATATGTTTTGACTGCTATTTAACCTTTTTAACAACTTGTGGTGATGAGTCAGAAAAGTCATTTATTTACATGTATAACAATACACACAACAGAAGTCATCCATAGAGCCTCATAATTCTGAGTTTGATTCTCATAACTGTATACCACAGTGGCTAATGTGCCATAGGGGACAGTTTGAACACGCCAAAGGTAAAAATGGATTATAAGATGATATAATTGAGACAGATTTGTTTCAGTAAATTATGCCACTGGGTCATACTAATAATTGCTGTATAAGCATAAGTCGAGATCATGATGCAATGCTGCAAGGTGAGCGTTATTCACATTACCAAAACTTCCTGTTAGGACTTGCATCAAAGAAGCTTCCCCAGCAGTTAACATGGTCAAACATGAATGGTTTACAACCCACGCTAAATACATTAATGAACTCTGCATGCAAAACAAACAATTTACTTATCAGTTAAATATTTCCATTTGGTTTCACCCGATACCTGAAACGTCACCATGGAAACAAGTGCAGTTAATATCCAGTGGGCAATGGTAGGGGTTGGCAGTTTTATACCCACATCCAGATAAGCCGGCTTGTCTCGCCACTGCCCTGCCAGATTACAGCCCCGATATTACACAGATAAATTAGGAGGAGTCATTGGGACGATAAGCCGATGACGCCTCGAGAGTTATTGCTGCTACCCAAAGTGGATGACCGTTTGCTCCTCTTCTATCTGGACGCAGTATGGGCAATGGCCGAACCCTTCTTCTGGCCATGTACATCTGGACATACAGTAGTCGTAGCGATCTTCTGACCAGCATCTCATCAGCCATCCTGGCCTGAGAGAGAGATCTCATTATAGATAATGCTTAGCGGTACTTTCAACATTGGCGATGGTATATTTGAATTTCAGAAAGTTTTCGTTAAGTGGTGGAATTTACAGATGTAGATATCAAGAGGTGTTTGTAAAATTTGAAAACGGTGAAGGAAAGGTCAGAGCTTCATCTAGGGAAAATAAATGAAATATTTGTGGGCGGGGCGCATGTGTGTGTGTGTGTGTGTGTGTGTGTGTGCACATATGCGTGTGTGTGCACATATGTGTGTGAGCACATGTGTATATGTATGTATGATAATACTGCTACAATGATGCAGTGATTTATTGCCTCGGGTAAATGCAGGAATTATTCACACAATAATATGCAATGATATAGCAAATAAATGGCAATGACAGTAAGTCTTTGGCAATGCTGCAGAGTCTCATTGGCTTTAGTAACACCATGATTCCTTCATCCATCATGATATAATGATGCAGTGATACACTGATGCAATGCTATAATACTACAATGATGCAATGTTAGATATATATCGATACAGGGAAACGGCATCGAACAAACGGACGCCATATTTGGACAGAATTGTTACAAGGCGACCTCGCACCTTTAAGAGCCTGGACACACAGGGCTTGTATAATTTTCACCTCATGAATTTGCAACCTCCTCCTCCACAGTTTAACATCACATGATCTGCAAATTTGCCCTTACCAGGCTGACCTAACTGAGGATAATGCAGTGTAGCAAGGGGTTAGCGTGTTTGCTTAAACTCTTCCCCAGCAGACAGGTGTGTTTGGGTGGCGTTGGCTAGACACACATCAACTGTCCTTTGTTATACGATGATGTAACGGCATGGAACGTGTCGCTCACGCCATAGAGCATAGAGTCCGTGTATTGATATGTCATCGTTCTATCAGGCTGTGGTATAGCTATGCTGGGGTAAGCATGTACATTGCCCCCTTATTGTCATATGAATTATTGTATCGGGAGTTATGTCATATGTAAATATTTACTTTGAAAATAATAACTCGATAAAGGGGTCGTGCTGGACAATGGAAGTATGTTTGTTAAATATTGTATGCCGTTTTCCTGAGGTCGGAGAGGGACTTCATCATTGATACATTAAAGACCTGTACGTGTTTGGGGAAAGTTTTTATAGTTTTACAAAATGAACGCTGATATTATGAGGAACGTAATCATTATTATGCAGGATGATGACAACAATCATGGAATGATGAATGGACACACATGTACATGTAGTATTGTTTTATTGCATTTGGAATAATCTGTTTATCATTATCTATCTACTAAATTAATGTCGTCATTATTTCTGAGTTCACCTAGTGCAGGTTAATCAGTTCATTGGTTTATTAAAAACTGATGAACTCAACTGATAAACATAAAATGGGCAAGAAGCCATTTGCATTTGTCAATGTTATCATATATTTATAGGACATTCGTATTAATTTTATAGATTATTTAATCTGATTTTAGTGAGAGAAGAATAGGTGGGGGACAGCCACATATATATTAGATATCTAATATTTATCTGGCGGTATCTACTATATATCATACCTAACTATCCAGGTATGATTCTAATTGATGGTTTTATTTATATTTATCTGCCGCACACACATACCAATAGTGCCCATCAACCATTCTTTTGATCTGTCAGGTTTGAAGGACTGAAAACTATTGCTATATATCTCCGGATTTGTTTGTTTTCCAGGAATAGATACGTGGAGCATTCTTTCATCACCACCTGTCTTCATTCCATCTCTCTTGTAAGTCCACTTTAGACTGTCACCCTCGACCTCTCACCCACGACTTCTGATCATTGACCTTTCACCACATATCCTCGTATCTTTCTTGCAAGTCCACTCTAGTCCTGCACCCCCAACCCCTGACACTTGACCTCCAATACTTGACCTTTCATAACCCCTCCTTCCATCTGTCTTGGAAGAAAACTCTAAGAGTAATGTGATGAACAATATTCCAGAAGAGTAAGATTTATCGACTGGTCAATTTACCCTCTTCTGTTTTTGGAAGACTTCTGTATGTTCCACACATCAGGTAGAAGACAAGCGACATCTTCTGAGCATCTTCTGTATTATGAAGAGACAACTCGCATTCTAGGAACAAGAACATGCTCTACATTTCAGAAATATCTTCCAAGTCTTCTGTTTCAGAAGTATCTTCTGTCTTTGGGATAATCAAATCGGAACTAGCTTCCAGACTGTCACCATCAACCTCTGACCCTTGACCTCTGACCCATGACCTCTCTTCAGGTGTGTTTAGCAGTCTTGTTCAGCTGGCTAGAGTACATACTGTTAACATTTACGTCCAGCGCTGACTTTGTTTTACTTCTTTGATCCAGCGGCTGGAGCGGAGACTGTTTGGATTGCTTTGTTTATTGGTGGCTGGCGATCTCTGTGTTGATGAGGTGCTGAGATACCTATTAACCCTTTTATCCATGGTTATCTCTAATGGAGCTTGACCATCATTTCATTGATACAGACACGAGCACTTGAATTAATTACTTCAGTACATTATGCTTAATTCATCCATTTAATACTCATTTGGTAGGAAATTCTAGAGAAAAATAGCATATTTATTTATCCAATATCACTCTTGTTTTTACTTCACTTTATTTAACATCGCTGCCAGGAATTTCTCTCACCCATTTGCAACAATCTGACATTGTTTTTCCTGGATGATGTAAATGAAAGATTCCCATTGTGATGTAAACCAATAACTCACTGGTTGATGTAATTAGCACTATTGTCAACTGGATGTTCTTTAGCTGCTCCTCTAGAATGAGCAGACAAATTGTGAATGGCTGTAGCTTGATATGTCCTGTACTGATTCTCTTCAGACAAAATACCAAAGTAATTGGTTAACATGAATGTTTGAGAGATACATGATAGCTTGCAGGATGATGACACCTGCAATACGCCGACTGTAAGGACAAGCCAGAAACCAGGACACTGTATTTGAATACCTACAATTGCTGGTTTGTGAAATACGTGCTTGAAATTTAAGTCGACACTGTTGCCAATTACCGCATTCACCTGTTTATATAATCCACTTGGTTAACCACAATGATATATCTGTGACATGAAACTATCATGATGTTCACTGAAAAGTGGAACATGATACATACGCTGTGGATGTAACATGGTGATCACTGCCCGGATACACAATATGCTACCTGTGTTACAACCATCCATTGTAGATGTCATCACTGTATACCTAAACTGTGGATGTAACATGGTGATCACTGCCTAGATACACAGTGTGCAGCCTGTGTTACAACCAGCCATTGTAGGTGTCATCACTGTACCTACACTGTGGATGTAATGTGGTGATCACTGCCTAGATACACAGTGTGCAGCCTGTGTTACAACCAGCCATTGTAGGTGTCATCAATGTACCTACACTGTGGATGTAACATGGTGATCACTGCCCGGATACACAGTGTGCAGCCTGTGTTACAACCAGCCATTGTAGGTGTCATCACTGTACTTACACTGTGGATGTAACATGGTGATCACTGCCCGGATACACAGTGTGCAGCCTGTGTTACAACCAGCCATTATAGGTGTCATCAC
>JAUTBV010125829.1:0-12626 GCA_032361325.1 Lepetodrilus fucensis
AATAACAACTTTCGGGTGGATAAATCAAGCGTAATTAGTCTCAGATCGAAATTCGTTTGTCCGATTATACATGTTTAGCAACTGTGATATTATGCCTTTAACATTGCAGATTTTCTAACGACCCCCGGACCCACTTTAAATTCAAACACTGGTAACGTTTGTGAACATTGATGCTAGGATCCTGGGACAGGATTTGAAACCGGGACCTTTGTCTCACAGTCCAAATGTTCCACCATTGTGCTACAAACCCAGCCCGCCCTCCTCTGTTTATTGATCTGACTGGAATTGTCCTCTGTTTATAGATCTGACAGGAGTTGTTCTCTGTTTATAGACCTGACAGGAGTTGTTCTCTGTTTATAGATCTGACAGGATCTGCTTATAGGAATTCAATCTAATTAAAATTAGATACGGAAGTATCGCTCCAAATATTACTGACATATGCTCTAACGATCTAACACAGCTGCCTCAATGATCCAACACAGCTGCCTTGGGAGGACTGTTCAATTGACCGTTGACATTAACCAATCACAGACTCACTTTCTCAAGTCTCCGGGGGTAGATTGGTAACTTGTAGCATCACTTTGTCGCCTCCCAAGATTGAGCACACCCAGCGTGTACAGAGATTAAGGTCGTCCAGACGCAGTGTGAGGGATTGTGTTAGATCGTTGTTGAGCGTATGTCAGTAATATTTGGAGGGATACTTTCGATCTAATTTTAATTAGATTTATAGGAATTGATCTGTTTATAGATCTGACTGGATTTGTCCTACTCTGTTTATGGATCTGACTGGAATTGTCCTCTGTTTATAGATCTGACTGGAATTGTCCTCTGTTTATAGATCTGACTGGAATTGTCCTCCGCTATTTATGGATCTGACTGGAATTGTCATCTGTTTATGGATCTGACTGGAATTGTCCTCTGTTTATAGATCTGACTGGGATAGAAGATTCTCCCCCTGCAGAACCGGATGTCGTCGGTCCCGAGTATGAGCAACTGTCACACGGTGTGACCCGTGATGACCTGGAACATCTAAAACAAACAGCGCCATCAGTAATCAGCGACTCGCTCCTCAAGAAAGTCCAGGAAATTAATCAGGTAATTGGTTTTCTAGGTATATTTTCTAGTTAAAATTTATAGTTCAGGCCTGCATTTCACGAAAGAGGTGTATATTTATACTTGACATGAATCAGGATGTAAAGCACAGAGTACAGTAACTTTGATTTACGTCCTGCTTTATGTCCAGCATAAATATACACCCCTTTCGTGAAACGCAGGCCAGGAAATTAATATGGTAGTTTCGTAAATTTCATTTTCGTAAGGAAATTTAACGTACCGAGTTCAAATCCATCACCAAATTTCTATATGCTGGAATTGTCCTATATTTCTATATCATTGCACCTGGGGTGTGTTCAAAAACACAAGCGCTTACAAGCGGCTTACCAAACTAGCCACTGTTTCAAGAGTCGTATGAACCGTACATGGGACAGGGAACCAGTTTAGCTAAGCGGCTTACTCGGCCCTTATGTCTTTGAACGTACCCCTGGTCTTGTTCCACTGAATAATAGTAGCGCTACAAAAGTCATAGCTTGCTATGCAATGTATTTCTTTAACGATTACTGTGTCTTTGTGCGACATACCGACTGATCAGGGCAGGGCGTTTAAATCCTGCCTCTGGGCCTGGCATCAATGTTCGCGAAAGTTATCTTTCTAATATTGATAGAATGCACTGTCTGTAGAGTAGCAATGCAGTTATCATCCTTGGTCTTGTCAGTACCAGCCATTGCTCGCAGGTTTACGGAAACATTCAGCGCTATGGATGTTACTGGTTTTCTCCTGCCCTAAACTGACAAGTCGTGATGTTGGTGATATAATCTAGAAAGCGACTCTAAACCCCAATATAATATTTTTTTTATATATATAGTGAAAGAACCGCAATTTAAAATAAAATAAAATAAAAACAACAACAACAAATGGTCATATTTCAGTGCTACGTAAAGGACCGCAGTCACTACAGCTTCACTGAGGCCGTGATCCGGCGAATCAAACGTCTTCTCCGTCTCCGCACCGGAACTTGATCACCGCCTGACACGTCGACAGACACCGCCTGACATGGCGACAGACACCGCCTGACACGGCGACAGAGCCAGCTACATCTCTGCACTCCAGTCAACTGCGGATGTTCCTGTTCAAAACGAGCTGGGTACCGTTTCTCGAAGCTCTCGTTCACTATGAGACCATAGCGCTCTCATAAGTGCACGATCCCCATGTATTTGAGATCGCTACGAGCGTCCTTATGATCTCGTAAATAGGAGGGCTTCAAGAAACGATGCCCAGGCAGATATAGGAGTATCAGCTGGGAGATGACCACTGTTGTTGGGTGGATTGATGAAGGGTGGGTGGACTGATGAAGGGTGGGTGGAAGGGGTGGGTGGTAATGTGCAATCTGAAACAGCCAACGTGTGAGAATTGAAACAGCCAACGTGTGAGAATTGAAACAGCCAACGTGTGAGAATTGAAATAATCAATGTGGGAGAACTGAAACAATGAATGTGTGAGAATTGAAACTGCCGATGACATGTGTGCCGGTGCATACTTACAGTAGCTGAAACTGATAAATAATATTTCTTCTGGAGCTGAATATTGGAAAGGACAACATTTGAACAATAAAAAAAAGGTTGTCCATCTGTAATGCCTATATTGAATCATAGACGTAATAGCGCACATAAGTGTGTCAAATTCTATTTTTAGACTTATCCTCCGGTTTAACGATAAAACGTGTAGTTGACATGTGCATGGATGTTGTTTTATTTCTGTATACCCTGCATTGTATCCCGATCTACCATACATGGACCATGCTGAACAACATTAGCCATCTCTGAATCAAACAGAAATTTAAACAGACAATCCTTAGTAACGGCACCTTATGCTAGCCGTACACTGTTGCGATTCCAGTCGTGGGACAGGAATGGCAGCGACGGTTGCGGCGGTGTACGGGGGGTGCTGCGACTGAAACTGGGCCAGTTTCCACCGATTGCAGGCAATTCAAAAAACGAATCGCAGGTAAGCTTGTCGCAGCGACTGACTACGACTGACCAATCGTAGTACTGAATTTTGTCATGTGATAACACAATAAAAAGTAAACAGTGAAACGGTCTGCTTGGTGTACAACCCTGACTATTCACAGCAGTGTATGGCTAGCATTAAGATTTTCTCTGAAGATTTAGTCAGCCCAAAGCCTGGTACTCCTATTTGCCCATCACAGGAACTTGGGAAATTCTTGACAGTTCTAAAAATAGACCTGACCTACATAGGCTCTCAATTGGTGTATATTGTGTGAGCTAATTTGACTTGTATCCAACACCCAATATCGCAGGAACTAGTCAAGGAGAAAAAGATTACTGTGAATGTTGTATGCCATCCACACGCCAGACAGTTTGAGAGTATTTGGAGACTTAATTGGACACTTTTGTCGACATAATTTGACATCAATTGTTGGTTCCTGCTGCAACATTTTAAGCAACAACTCACTCACAGATATCATTAACTACATTAATCAGGCGATTTTCTACTTAAAGCGACTCGTACACCAGAATCAAACTTATAGAGCTAATGATACTGTGATTGATTCCTTCCAAATGACCTGCTATCGATAAGTTAACAGGACAATGCACTGTTGACATGTTACTTTATCCAAGTTACGCCATGTGCGAGAAACCTGTGCAATCCGTGCAGAGAAACCTGTGATGAGAAAACATTGTCAATTTCAAAACAAACAATTGTTTACATTCGTCAAGTAAAATAGCGTATTTTGAAGAGTTTTCGTGCATTTTCATCCCTGAAAGCGCAGATTCTTGCAAATAATGCCCTATGTATTACATATGACCAATAATAAAAATGGGCATAGGTAAAATCCCCTATGTGTATGAGTCCCTTTAACAAATTCACTAGATTCTTGTAATATGTGCTATTTCAGTGAATAAACGCATTTTGACAAATGACGTCAGTCAATGATTTATATATATTGTAGGGATGAATATGTGCTAGTATTAAATGTACATTGACTTGCTTGGTCTACATGTCTGTAAAAGCTGGATGTAACATGATTACATTATTACAATTAATGCCGGATATGTTAGAAGGATGTCAATGTGTGTAAATATTGTATTCAGCAAAATATTGTAATATGAATAACAATAAATACATTGTACATAATTATGTGTGTGTAATGTTATATTTATCTGTTTGTAATGCTAAATTATTCAACATGCGTGGTGGATTTCTACTGTGGAATAACTTTTGCATAATTCAATGTCAATGTCGCCAGACAATGACTTAGTGTATATGACTTTGACGTCGTAGGTGGACGAATGCTCATCAGCGGACTGTGACCGTCTCTCTATATCAAGTAGTTTTTCGGTAGTTTATGATTATGTTGAATAATTAGAATAGCCCACTCGATATGAGTGATTACGGAAAATATATCCTGAGTGAAATTCATGTTCAATAAAGCTTGGAACTGTGAACATTTATTTCACTTGGTCACATATTTGGTACTCTCTGATTGTACATTTACATCAACACAATTGTGAATATGTATCTTAATTTATGAATAAATAAATAAATATATCTTGAGTAGTTGCTGAGGTATACTAATTTGAACATTGTGGGGGTACATCTCAAAATACCAATATTCACAAAATATTCGTAAATTAATAACTTATATTTATGTAATGAAAAGTTTAAAATTAGTACTTAGTTATCTTCTACAAAGTGTACTCTACATGTTAACATTAATATTATATTCATATTATGATGTTAACAAGTATTAAAGAACATGCATTAAACATATTTCGTCAACATTTGTATTTTTGAGGTGCACTGCACCGTATTCAAACTAACATAACTCGGTGACTATTTATGATATTAAGACGATAGCCTACACTTTGTAGAATATATAACACCCCTATATAGAACCATTTTATATAACAAATATATGTTCTTGAACATATTTTACTAATATTTTGTCAAAATCGGTATTTTTTTATGAAGCCTCACCTTGTTCAAATCAGTATACCTCTACGAATAATGAAGATACATCTTGTAGAATATATTAAATAACACATTTGAACATTTTCATTATACAACTAAATGTTATATAACATATTTTATGCTTTTTAGGGGGTCAAAATTGGTATTTTTAAAAACTAGTATACCTTAGTGAGTAATCAAGATATGAACACGATATTGATGTTACCTGATAGCATACACTTTGTAGAATATAATAATTACCTAGCTTGAACCTTTTAATTACACACACATCTGTTATAGAGCATACGTTGCGCATATATTGTCAACATTCATATTTTTTAGTTGTACCCCCACAATGTTCAAACTAGTATACTAGTACGTCAGAAACTAATGAAGTTATGAACACAATATTGATGTTAACAGATAGATGTCATATTAATGTGCCATTATTATATAGAATACATTTAACATATGGAATTAAATTTATGATTGCATAACTTGTTAGACAATTAGTAGATACTTATTACACTTACGGGTAAAAATGCCTTTTACACTTACGGGTAAGCAAGTTTTTACACTTACGGGTAAGCAAGTTTTTACACTGTAATACGGGTTGTTTTACATTTACGGCTGATTTTACACTTACGGGTTGTACAGCCTTAGCTCGGAAGACTTGCTAGTTGTGCCCTATGATAATCACTAGTGACAATATGTAGCCTCCCCACTTCACTCGATGACATACAACATTATATTTGAGAAACACAGTTAAGAAATACCAAATTAAAATTAAATTATTTCGCCAGAAATTTAAGCACCCCGTGCTAGTTTTTTTGGGGCGATAATAGGTACTGTCAGTTGCATAAAAAGGTTTATTTGCACCCTGTTTTCTGCCGTCGCTCGCGCTATAACCGAAGCAGCGAAGATAACGTTGAATACACCACATAAGGTCACATGATAACTATACATTTGTCATAGTAAGCATAATGAAGTTGATGTACATATTAAGAAAAATATCCAGGAAAACGTTAATATTTTAGGCGATAATAAAGATTGTAAAGTTTACTCAAATCACAGAAGCTGAAACTAATAAATAATATTGTTCCTGGAGCCGAATAAAAGAAAGGACACCATTTGGACCATTTAAAAAATAGTTGCCCATCTGTAACATATGTTGAATACTAGTGTATACTTAGTATACTTGTATCCAACACCCGCCTTGCATATCTCATGACAAATCCCTGCCATGCATGTTCACAGTATCATAACTCGCTGACTAATCATGCTATGTACACGCACTATTGGTCTTAATAGATGACAGGTGGGTGTTACACAAGGGGTATGTTCATTTGTGTTTCTTCCTGCAGAGAGATCCTGAAATTAGAACGCACATCCTGTAGTGTTTTAATTACTGCTACTAATTATAGAAAACTCATATTGGAAGAATTATACACACACTTACGTATAGGTTTTACATGTGCTAAGACTGGCGTGCTTATAATAAAGTTATATATTTGTCTCATCTATATGACGTCAAACGTGTCACTGTGCGCTATATAGTAACTAGGCGGCTGCTAGAACAACAGACGTATGGTTATCGTTGACTAGAGCATCCCGTCATTGTGTCGTGCTTGAGCTATCTCAGAATGGATGTTGAAAGCAGAGTGTTGATCCTGGACACGACGTCTCTCTCGGACATTCATGTATCAACATCGTCCTTGTCTGGTCCGGCTTATGGAGGAACCGGGCGCGTGCTGAAGGTCTTCGCCAGTCTTCTGGAGGTGCTGCTTGCCTGGCATCCGTGGAACTCTTTCGTCGCCCCGTGCAACTCGTTCGTCGCCCCGAGGAGTCTAATAGGCTTTCACGGAGGAGATGTTATCAAGTCCAGCATCCTGCTGACGATATCCAGAGAGTTAGAGGCCCGCTACAACAGGTGGAGGAGCTTGAGGACCAGGAGGACACGTAGGACGACCTCAATGGAACTGGATGTCCTGAACGTCCCACTCCTTCATACTGTGCACAACACCCAAAACGTCAAGGTAGTAACTCGCAAATCCAGCGTTTGATTTATGTTCTTGTTGCGATGTCAGAACAACAAACAAAAACAAAACAAACAAAAAAACAATGACAGAGGTATAACTCGTGTGTACTGATTTATGGAAGAAGAAAGTTTTCGTGCATTTAATTTGGGTTCAGATGATGTTGATTTTGCATGTGTTTCATTTGAATTTACTTGATTAAACATGTTTATACCCTTCATACTATTTTATGTTTTGTTAATCAAGTTATCGCAACCGGAACGAAGAACAAGAACATAAAAGACAATGACTATAATAATTGAATTTAAAGGAAATGATTTGCACCAGGAATGAAGAAGTTCTACATTGTATTGAATAATTTCAGAAAATACACCGGCACCTTAGAACTACAATCCTCCTATATCATCCTCGCACCACAGCGGTATATACTTAATTCCGTTCAGGACTCACTTCATGTGGTACTGAGACCTGAATATTAATGGAATTAACTACCGCTTGTATGCAATATGGACATGGGTTCTCCTGAAAGCTCCATGTGAAAGGATCACATTTGGCCTGCGATCGGTGAACGGAGCCCGCCGTATCCTGTCCGTATCCCTATTTCCGTGCGGCCTCCATGCAGAGGCAGGAGCCGGCCGTGAGATTTTAGTACGGATTCATGGGCGCCGCGGCCTCGATTATAGTTTAGAGAGAAGTTATACGGGGATTGTGCAATGCCACCTACGACATGTCTACGGGATACGGGCTTACGATTATTTAAAATGTGTATAACTTCTCGCTAAACAAAATCATAGAGGCCGCGGCGGCCATGAATCCGTACTAAAATCTCACTGCCAGGAGGCCGCACGGAAATGGGGATACGGGCAGGATACGGGCTCCGTACACCCATCGCAGAGCAATTACTGTGATCCAGACATCAATAGGGTACCGCTGTTTCGTAGCTTTTTTAGGACAACATGGAGGATAGTAGTCTATAGGCTTACATTACAAACTTATTGTCCTACATGTTTTGGCATCATTCTATAATCCAGGATATCCTTTCATGAAGCTCTCCTATCTATGGTGGCTGATTCCGGACGTTCTGTTGTTGTTGTATTATTATTATATAAATGGAATATAAATTTTCATTTATAAAATAAAAGCACTATTTATAAAATAAAAGAACGATTTATAAAATAAAAGCACGATACTTGGGTCCTGCATCGCATATTATTTTAGGGTGCGCGGGATAGAGAGAGAGAGAGAGAGAGAGAGGGAGAGAGAGAGAGAGGAAAGAGAGAGAGACAGAGCATCGCTGTCGCGTAATTATTGGAATATTAATTTCCATTTATAAAATAAAAGCACGATTTATAAAATAATTACACGACAGCGATGCAGGAACAAAGTATCGTGCTTTTATGTTATAAATCGTGCTTTTATTTTGTAACAACAACAACAACAACAGAATGTCCGGAATCAGCCACCATATAGAGTTAAACACCTGGACATACTTTATTAGCTTTCCACCTCGAATCCCTTTCTTTATTACATAAATGCAGTGAAATACCGCGTTTTGTCAGTGGAAATAACAGGTGTTATTTTTCACATGTGAAAATAACTAACTGGGCAACGGCCTCTGAAGTCTCATGAGTCGCACAGAGGACAGGACATGGAACCAGTCGAGCGGCATCGTCACGTCATAGCATGTCTTCATGTTCACTGTGATGTTACGGTTGAGTGAAGGGGAATGAAGTAGGCTGATCCATTCTTATATATAGCTGACTAAATACTGAAAGTTAAGTATTTTTCACTGCACTTATGTAACCTAATAAATAGAACATTCACAAAAAATATTCTATCATACCATGTTTATCTCATCGAGTGGAGTGGGAAATATTGACTCTCCCACTCTACTCGATGAGATTAAACATGGTATATTCGAGAGAAAAAACATTGAATATCCTCTATTTAATAATAGACCTATATTGTGACACGGTTGTTGGGTTGTTACCGATACGAGGCGTACCTTCGTTGTGACGAGCATCATCACTCCGATCGCGAGATAAGGTAATCTTAACAATAGGATATAACATCAACATCAACCAATATTAAAACTTAATAACCCTCTCCCTGCTGGATTAGGTACAGTCTAGACAGGTGTTTTTTTATAGGTCATCTCCGGTTGCCTTCAGCAGGGAGAGGGTTAATATATATATAACAAGAAGATACACAGAATATATATTATTTTTAAACCAGAAAGATGTCATAAATTGTAATTTAGAGGACTTTCACCCAGTTTATTCTCGGGTTCTTCAGTAGACTACATATATATATATTATTATGTATGCTTCTTTGGCAGATTCAATCGCGTAGGGGTCGGACGCCTACACATTTACATTTCAACTACGACAGTGTACGATGTACTATTATATGTAGGCTGGATTTACGCGTAATTGCTTATTCGAATGCAGTGCATCTGTATGCATCTGAAGCTATGGGGTAATGTATATGGACGGTCATGTACTATGTACGTGTTGTTAGGGGCCGTTTGTACACTAGACCACCGGATTCTTCATGCACAATGAGGGCGAATGTACTAATGTAGGCCTATATCTTCCATTCTTGGTGCATGTCAGAAAGGCGTAGGACTATTGCATACTTCAATGTAGTACATCTGTATCTGAAGCTAGATGGCGTGTACTGTACGGACGGTCATTGTACGTGCTGTTCCCTTTTGTATTCCAGGTCACCGGATGCTTCACAATGAGGGCGAAGGTATCCATGTACATCCTGGTGCTCTTGTTCGGCGTGTCCTCCTGGGTGGACATCAATGGACTGTGGGTTGAGCTGCCCATCCTGGTCCAGGAGCTGCCTGAAGGATGGAACCTCCCATCCTACATCGTCGTCATCATCCAGCTGGCAAACCTGGGCCCGATCATCTACGGCGCTGTCTTTGCCAAGCGAGTGCCGGAGAGAGGAGCCATCTACGTCATCATCAGCATCTGCGCTGCGACGTCTCTGCTCCTCGTGTTCTTCTGGCGGGAGACCAGTCTGGTGGCGGGGGAACTCCACAGCACCGCTCTGCTGACGCTCAACTTCATCCTGGCGCTGGTGGACTGTACGTCCACAGTGGTCTTCTATCCCTTCATGGCCACGCTCAAACCAGCCTACATGATTGCATACTTCACCGGAGAAGGATTCGGCGGTCTATTTTCGGGACTGCTGGGTCTGGCCCAAGGCGCTGGGAAGGTTATATGTCAAAACGTCACCAACTACAACAATGACACAGAAAATACAGCAATGTATACATGGAATGCTACACAAAATACAACAATATATACAGGGACTTCTTCGTTGAATTCATCCACCTCTTTAATAGTCACTTATGGAGAAAACAACTTCTCATTTGAAACGTTCTTCTCCATCATAACCGCTTGCATAGTAATGTCCGGAATAGCTTTCACTATATTGACGTTCCACCCCGCTTGCAAGAGCGAGCACATGCCCAAGGAGAAGGCAAAGGGGGAAGAGAAAGAGAAGATGGATACGTTAACGAAGGAAGTACCTTATGACACCGATCATGAGGTGGGGGATATGGCTTTGAACGAGATGGAAATTCCTTTACACGTGGATGAGGTGAAGGCCGTTGACAAGGGCGCACAGGAAAGCCAGGAGAATGGAGAACAGGAACTTTCGCGAATGCAGACTGTGGCAGCACTTCTTCTTACAGGTATAGATTAACGGTACTTGTTGTTTCCCTGCTTAGCATTAAAGTTGTAAAGCATGGACTGGCCAGCTCGGAGTCAGTATACTGTGTCTGAGTGGGGTATCATTGTACTATCTGCGACATGATATTCTAAGTGAACTAGCACTATAAAAACTGGTGGAAATCCGGACTAGTCAAGCAGTACATAGGCATGCAAGTCATGATATTAGTGACAGATTCTAGAAAGTGACTTTAAACCCCAAACCAACCAACCAACCAACCACTCACTAATTGTCTCACGTGGTTAGGGTGGTTAGGACAATATTCTATTCATATCTTGGGTCACTTGAGCCAATCAGATTTTCAGGAAGTTGATTGGTTTGTCAGTACCATTCAGCTGGTGCTTGCAGGTTAATTGAATGTAAGACAGTGATATGTCCATCATATGAATGTCGCAGGTTTCCTCCTGCTCTAAACAAGCTGCTTTATCCCTTCTAGCTCATTGCAAATGGGTGAAAAATTCCCCAAGCGACGTTAAACTCCATAATCACTCACTCACTATATCTTCTAGCTACTGCAATACATTTGTACATAAATATCCACAATTTACCAAATTATTGACAGATCACATACAATGATGTAAATTCCATCGATTTCAGCCCCGATGCTGTTGTGGATCCGTGGTTGAAATCACTATGGGAGAAAGTGCTGATTGTGCATCCTCTACCTCCTGGGGAGCGCATCATCAGTGCTGACATCTGGTAATTCATAGCATGCTTTAGTACTACCCAGGGGCAGCGGTGCTAAGTCAATGGTAGAACATCTGGATTTCGGAGATAAGGATCCCGAGTTCAAATCCCATCCTGGGAGCTTGGCATCAATGTTCGCAAAAGTTACCTTTCTAGATATTAATAGGATGCACTGCCTGTAAAGTGTCAATGCAGATATCTTGGGATTAATTTTTTTTTTTTAAATCAAGATATTGGATTTTTAAAATATCTTTTTTTTTTAAATCAATATTTTTTTTTCAAAACCAATAAATATTATATCTTTGACAATGACTAGGTATGGTCCTGTTACATGTAAACATGGGTATTGAAAATATTCAAGTAATATTATATTAGTTTTAATGTTTTTTTTGTCTGATATTCAAGTCTTTAACTTCCCTCTGCATCCAATCAGTCATTCCTGAGAAAAAGGCTTCCAATCCAGACAACCATATGCAATCAATGCAATAGAAATACCCAACATTTGTTTAACCCTCCCCCTGCTGGATTAGACACAGGTACTTACTTCCCTTTAACCTTCTCCCTGCTGAATTGTTCCATTTTGCATGTGTTTTGGTTCATATAGGTATGTCTGCAGCAGTGAGGAGGTTTAAGGCATCTCCAGCATGGAGAGAGTTAATCTGATTATTTTTCCTTTTTCAGTCCAGCTCCAAAGTATAAAGTCATTTTCCTTGATGGGGAGAGTCCGAATTTAAATGGGGATTGTAAGAAACCGAGCATTCAGGCATTCTCGGCGATAAACCCATACCAGGCGAGTGTTCTGTCCAATGAGAGGGTGACGTCATCGTCACATTTTCAAGACGTCCGGCTTATAAAGCTAGATATAGCAGAATCCAATATCAGGCAAGTTATGAAGACAGAATTTATGTGGAGTCATCAGTTTGGCAGATATTTTATGAATGCTTCAGATAATGTAAAACATATCACCCTGAATGAATAAATTTAATTACTGTTTGTCACCACTTTCAACAATATTTTATCTATCCATGGTAGTAGTCTAGTTCCCGTCCCTGGGGCCCGGCATCAATGTTCGCGAAAGTTACCTTTCTGACGCGATATTGATAGGATGCATTGACTGTAGAATGGCAA
>JAUTBV010125840.1:0-12626 GCA_032361325.1 Lepetodrilus fucensis
TACAATTTTGAACAAGCCAACGGGCTAATAAGTCAAATAAGAAGAGCGATTTCCCTAAAAAGATACTCGCCCATAACAAAAGGTCGCCAAGGGCTACCGGGCGAGTGGGAACTTCTAACCCTGCTCTACCACATGCCCGGGAATACAGATAAAGCACAGGCTTCAACATGTTCAAACATCTACCGTATATTAATTATATATTTAATCTTCTTTCTGTAGCAAACAACCATGATATAATATGCAACCATATGTGCAACATATCAAGCAGTACTTTACACTTTTTTCCATTTTTGTCTATTTTTTGTCCATCGATATTACTAGTCGTATTATATTTTTTATTGATCATTTTAAATACTTTTTCTTGCAGCTTTTGATGGAATTGAGATCCATTCCTCGCTGATTGTTAACAAAGACGTAGAGAAACAACTCCAGCCATCGCTGACGTCCGAGGATGCAGCAGGACCATTGGTAGGGATTGCCCCCACAAAAAGAATTGAAAATCTTTTCACCTCAACGACACATTTTGTAGATATACTACCGATATATAAAATAACATTTAGAGTCCTGGGGCCCCGTTACTCAGAACAGTTGTAGCGCTACAATAGTTGTAACTGGGCTCCCGCCACAATAGAAAGCATTGATCGTACAATAGTTGTAGCTACAATAGGTCTGAGCAACGGGGATCTGGTAAATGGTGGGTACAGCATGCAAACTAGCACAAATGTGTTGCTCTGCACTTCACACATACATCACTACACCTGCAGTAGACTATTAAATATGGGAACAATGTTTCTTTATAAACTGGTTCTTGATGAATATGCAGTCGGATGAGCTTGCCGCTTATCCTCGTAGTAATTGTCATTATTAGGAACAGCCATGTTATTTTAGTATTGAAAAACAAAATACTCATTCTGACTAGAACTGTGACTGTATGGAAACATTTGACATAAGAGCCGCAAAAATAACTTATCCAGGTGACAAAAATAATAAATCTTCACGTCGTCTTCCCGCCGTTCGATTTGAATGATAAAAGGAGGTAATTTTATTTACTGTACCCGGAAGTCAGTTTCACAATGAGGCTCCCACCATTTTTTTTCAAGCCCTATAAGTTACCTATTGTTTGTCCATATTCATATATTTCAAACCAGCATTATCTTAACATACCATAATCCCCTAATAATCCAAAATCAGTTCGAACACCTAAATTAAATATTAATCATTGAAAATATAAAAATAAATGGACCTGAAAAATATTAACATGACCAATTATTTAATATCGTCATTTTCTAATTATTTCGCGCCTCGTGGAATTTGGTCTCATGACCCGTTAAGATTTACGTCACAATAAATACTAATGACTCAACCTTCCTTCCCTAAATGTAAACTTTGAGCATCGACCATTCAATGCATCTTTTTCAAAGAATATGTCGTCACATATGAGAGAAAGATTCCCGCTTTGACGTAAGACAATAATTCACTCACTCTAAGAACACGTACACCAGTTATAAAATCACATATTTCTTCCAGGTGGACAGAGCGTGCTCCAAGTGCGGCCATGAAGGAATGACGTACGCCACTCGGCAGACCCGGTCAGCTGATGAGGGTCAAACTGTCTTCTTCAGTTGTCCTAACTGCAAGTAAGATAACCCTTCCTACATTGTACCACGTTGTTGGTGAATGATATTATTTTCAACAATGAAGATGTTAATGTACGTGAATTACGTAGGGGTGTAACGATAGGTCGAACTATCGATAAACTGCGATTGTGAGTGGTCCGATAGCAATACATCGATAGTAACGAATTATCGATTATTTCAGAGTCTGACTAAAATTGTTAAACAATTTTGTTAAACAATTAACAACTATTTTGGTCAGACTCTGAAATAATCGATAGTTCGTTACTATCGATGTATTGCTATTGGACTATTGCCTTACATTTGATGTATTTCAGTCACTGTCATTACACAAATACCAGTTAAAATATGTGCATTGCCAACTGATTACAGATGTGTAACAAATGATGGTGTATGACAGATAAACTATCCATCTTTACAAGACTTCTAGTTTTTAAGACAAATTATTGCAATAGTAGCACAACCATTGCAATACTAACATAATAGTAGAATTGGCTTCATTATCGTCTATTTCTCAATGTTCTACATCTTAATCTTTGCTTTCTTTTTTATTTTCTTGCATATATCTAATTTGTGATCTTATTATTAACTAATAATGTAGTCGTCACCTATAGGTGAAAGATTCCCGCTGTGACGTAAAACAATAATTCATTCAATAGTGACCCCTGCAGGGCCCCTGTACATCGGGAATATGTTAGTCCAGAGCCCTGCTCTGTGAATTACACTACTGTAAGATATATACATACATACATCTATTTTAAACATTGTTGACATCATTCAAAGTGTTTGTATATTTCTCTTTCCAGGAATCAAGAAATTGAATACTCTTGATACAGTGAACTCACTAATGTACAGACTTTCCTCTGGAGGTGGCGGCAGTGTTTACTTTAACCCTTTGACTGCTGGAGGCAATTGTAGATGCCTGACACAAATGGCTGCATAGTTCAGCATGGAGATAAAAACACAAAGGATAGCTCAATTCGTGTGTATATATTACGGTTATTTGACTTATTTTACTATGCCATGGACAGATCAGGTTGAGGTCAGATATTGACCTTGTTGCTGTCTTTGCATTTCAATCAGGCCCCCAAGTTCACCAAACGTTTTATTAAAAAAAATAAAAGAATTATTTTATGCTCAACTCAATTGTGTTCACATATTGAATTTGAGCTTGACGTCAAAGTCGTACTAAAAAAGTTTCATTGTCTCGAGGCCTGATTTCTACTCTTGTACTTGTAACTTGTGAACATTGGTAAATATTAAAACAATATTTTCTTACTAAATATGGAAGTGTATTTTGTATGGACATTCACAATGAACCTCACTGCACATAACTACCTTAGTATTGTGAATAGTGTTTGGTGCAAGCTATTTCAATTTTCTCCCAACGAGGCAACCTTGAGAAGATGCAACAATCCAAAAAATATTCTCAGCAGGTATTTTGTCAGCATTGTTGAAAATATCCCAAGGATGACAAAATAATGTCTACAACTTTACCATGGATATTTATTCAAAACTAATGGAATATAGACAATGCTCAAAACAATATTGTTGAAATAAATATATAGCACTGAACAGATTTACAAAATAAATCAATATATGAATAAATTACTTGTATGTGTTATATTGTAACACTAAAGACGTACGCTCACAGTTTATTGACATTTCGTGGTTATATAAATATAAATTTTACCTGAAAGTACATATGTATGTACATTTGATTTGGCTACACACTTATAGTGGGCAACAAGCCTACATTTTTGGATGTCTCACTAGTTTTCAATACTTCATATCTTATTGTATTTTTTGTATCTTTCTATCTTGTGATAAAAAAAAGAAGAAAATATTGAAAACTAGTGGGATATGTGGAAAATGTAGCCGTTATATGCAAGGTCTACTGTATGCAATACTCTCCTCTGGATAAAAAGTATGCTAATCACATTTTAGCACCTGAGACTGTTATGAACTATGATAAGTATATTCATAGATTTATTTCATTTATTGGTATTGGGGGCGGAAGTAAAAATAAAAACCTGATACTAGTATTATTGAGTATATTATAGGCAATGTGTGGCAGGTCATTAGAGACTTAGTTTTTCCACATATGAGCTTCAAACGTGAGAATTCCTGCCTATTACAGCAGAGAGCACATCATTTCGTTGATCATGCGATATTTCACAGGCCATCCAATAATATTGAAGCGTAAATTAGAAGTTGAAGCTGTTGTTTTATCGCACTAGGTTAACTATCACATCCTACTGGGTACCCATTTCCTGTTAGTTGATATATGACAATATTAGCAGATTTAATCAATACTAGGTTAGCATTTATGTCCTACTGGCTGTGCATTTTCTGTTGATGTGAAACAAAATTAGCATGACTAAATTGACATGTCATTAAATCTACGGGTACCCATTTCCTATCCATATCTAACAAAATTAACAAGATTAAATAATCTACCGACTGTAATTGACATATATATCAAAGTTCTAACATATGCATTTATCTATATGTAAGTACATGTACATTTAAAACTCCACAATACTTGGAAAATGTATATACCGGTAGATTATTGTTGCAAACAGCCATGCTTAAGAATTCTCCAGCAAGATGTTTTTTTTGCCATTTTGAAATAGATCATGTGTGATGATGTGAAGCACATTGGCTTCAACAAACTTCATGAACTATTTTGTGGTACATACTTACATGGAAAACATATAGATAGATAGATATATAACAAAGTTAATAATAAAATTAAAAAGGTACCTCGCTGCGGTTGTTTTTCCAACAAATATGTATTTTGTTTGTCATTATTGAGTTTTCCATCAAAGGTAAACAATAATAATAGCCAATAAAATAATAAATGTTATACATTTCTGAAAAGGCCATGTTTAAACTAAAAATGTAATAAAGTTAGTTTCAAGTGATTATTTCTAACAGTTAAGAAATACAATTAAAAGATGTATTATGAACCATACATTTTGTTTTACTATTTCTGCACAAACAATTTTAAAACAAAATAAACAAGACATGTTTATCTTATTATAATACATTTTCGGAAAGGTTATAACATCCAGATTAATATTTCAACATATTTCAACATAGTTTCCTTTCCAGACATTTTACAACAATGTACTAACTAGTTTGACCTCACACTACTATGTACATGTATATGTTAGAGCATATTTTGTGTGTTCTTAAGCCTGGCGCACACGGGCGTCTGCGTCTGGATTCTTGCATTTCTATATGCGCATTGTACACATGTATCAAACGAGTTTGATATTTGACGCAGGAGCGCGTCGTCTGAAGACGCCAGATGCTCGTGTGCGCATACCTGCGCTTGCGTTGCGTCGAAGAGCTAATCAGCTGCCTTTCCCGAGACATGTGATTCGAACAAAATGGCGACGTTTATGAGCGCTGACATTTTGAAAGTACCATGTGATACTCCGAGCACAGATCGAATGCAGATTTTGGTGCACACGAGGGCTTGCGTCTGCGTCTATAAACGTTGATGCAAGCGCGACGCAGATGCCCGTGTGCGCCAGGCTTTAGTGGATTAAAGGGGGCGGGGTCCGCTCTCCGCCCCCTCTAAAATCCACAAAGAACACAAAATATGCTCTAACATACTTAGAATATAAACCTACTTTTCATTGGCTGAAAACAAGTTTGTCATAATTTCCCACGCACCTCGTCACTTGGAATGACATACTATAGCACGGAGCCACAGACCCGAAGGTTGATTAGTATTTCAAGATAATAATTTTTTCTGTCAATTTTTAGACAATTATACATCATCTCATATTGTGTATCTCTACATTTCCACTTATTGTGCATATTACCGTAACGTATTTACATGGTTTTTCATGCTTGTTTTATTGTATTTGATGTCAAATAAGATCATAACTAAATTAATTTAACATTGTAGTTGTCGTGTGGGTGACATATTTCCGTTTTGACCAAAAACCACCCCACTAATTCAATCAAATCAATCATAAAGTGTAACGGCTAGTTTGCTATGACAGCCACGAGGCTGATTCTTGTAAACGTACGTAGTGAACTCTAACCAAAAACATCATTTGCTACGTACAGAATGTTCTGATACAACAACGTATGTAATTTGTTGTTAATTTACTTTGATCTATTTCAAACATAGATAATTTGTAGTTCATGTCACGTGATCAGATCTGTCAATCACAAGCCGTAGAGAACCTCTCGGGAGTGCTTCAACTAATCACAGTCCTTAAAAATGGTCATGATCTTAATGAAAAAGTTATGCTCTTAATGAAATAGAGTGACAAATTCTGGGCGAATGCTCCGATTGCATTGGCCGAAAAATTAGGTTATGTTCTAAATTTAGTGTCGTCACCTATGGGTGAAATATTCCCGCCCGTGACGTAAAACAATATTTCACTCACTCTAAATTTAGTAACAAATCCTAACCTAGAAACATTTTGAATATAAAAATTAATATTTGGAATGTTGACGAAAGGTCCTAATGTTTTATGTTGTTAGGAAAACATTCTGTCTAAAAAGCGACAGTAGTTCTCTTACAATCAGCTACCATCGTATGGCCATAATTCTGACTAAACAAACAGGAAAATATTCCTAGTATCAGCATTATATGCCATATATAGCACTAAGTCTTCAAATGCTAGGTCAAAGGTGACATGAACAAAGGATTCTGGCAAGAATGAACTCACTGACCTGGGTATCAGAAGTGCATAAACAGATAAACACATAACAATCAATATTATCTGTATGCATATGAAATGTAAAAAGTATATAAAATAGAAGTCGTATATTTAAATTACCAAACTATTTTAACAACTATTTAATATGCAATCTTCAGTAAAAATTCAACAAGACTCGGGGATGGTATGAATCAAATTTGCCAACACTTAATAATGACAAGAACTAGCTAGTGTATATTTTATGATGCTTTGTTGACTAATATTCTTGAACTTAATGAGCGTATTCGATTCAACACTCAATACCATAAGTTTAAATTACCAAACTATTTTAACAACTATTTAATATGCAATCTTCAGTAAAAATTCAACAAGACTCGGAGATGGTATGAATCAAATTTGCCAACACTAAATAATGACAAGAACTAGCTAGTGTATATTTTATGATGCTTTGTTGACTAATATTCTTGAACTTCATGAGCGTATTCGATTCAACACTTGACCAAATTACCCAATGAGGGTATTCGTATCATCACGAGTCTTTGGTCATTGCCTGATTTCATCACCCTAGGGTTGGTCGAGTGTTTGAAACGAATACGCTCCATTATGTGAAGTAGGTTTACGTATGTCAGAGATTAATAAATATGCAACATACAGACACCAACACATGATTTTTCATAATCCTATAATATCAATAGATGCATGGCCAGTTAAAGGGCAAGTTCATAATGATTTAGGCCTATCCGCTCAAACTGGAAATAAATATGTTGAAAAAAGAGGTCTATATATCACTATGAACTTGCCCTTTGACTAACAATAATCATAAAATAAGATTCATACATGTGAATCATTTATATTTACATATTGCATATAATATCCATACATACATTCTTTTAAGAACTAAGTGAATCTAATGGATGACTTTCCTTTCTATCATGCCTCTAAATACAATAATATAGACAGTCATATCTGCACTATTTCTACTAGTCATGTCAACAGTATTTTGAACATTTGACATATATATCTACACACAGGCTTAGATGCGGTTTCGTAGTTCTATTTTGTCTCGTTTTAATATTTTGATGGGCACCATATCATACATGCTGCCAACAAGAAACGTCAAAATATTAACAGGGCTCAAATTAGAGGTACAAAACCACAACTACATGTGTGAGTGACTAATCTAGTAATGTTCAACATAGAAATGATTGTGATTATTTCAGCAGGGAGAAAGTTAGTAGGTTTTCCATATTCGTAAGACTATATAGACTATATTAGACTATATAGACTATATTAGACTATATAGACTATATAGACTATATTAGACTATATAGAGGTGATCTGTATATAACAGGAGGGCCTACGACAGATCTTTGTGACAGTAACACCTATGAGCCGTGGCTGATGCTGATGAACAAAGGGAGAGAACTGCACAGTAGGTATCCAGACATTCTAGCCCAAACTTCCCTGAATTTGAAACTTCTTCATATAGTAGCAGGGACGATGCTTGGCTCTTGACTTTGAAACGGTCATTGCCATCCTTTACCCGATATATTTACTCATCCAGATTGTCTCGCAATATACAGTAGCATCATGTCAGTTAACTGATTAGCTAACTGACAGCAGATATGTTAGTACATGGTTTAGCAGGGGGGAAATGGAATGCATATTATGGTAAAAGTGAAATATTGCTAAGAGCGCATACCGATACATGTGATTCTCAGACACACGTCGTGGCATACAGGTACATGTGATTCTCAGACACAGTTTGTGACATACAGGTACATGTGATTCTCAGACACACGTCGTGGCATATTGCTAAAGTAAAACATGTGTTTAAAAGTATTGCCTTAATTAAAATATGTATATAGATATGAAGTTAAATCACATATAAAAAGCAGTAACAAACACATACCACGTCTATGACCTAAATCTCTACTCTTTGCATAGGTGATAATTCACTTTCTTATGAAAGAAATTCACTGAGATTATTATCAACAATCATACATTCTTTCGACGTGCTCTAAAATTGTAGAGCTTGTGCCAGACCTGAGGCTAAGAGAGCATAGTGTAGTAATGGACATTGTGCTGTAGTTCATTGTGCCATGTGGGCTACAGAGCCTACTTAATATTGCGAAAATATTGCGAAATAAATGTTCAAGCTTTTGGTTTGTAAAAATCAAACCGGCTTAATGCACATTTTTAAATTTCATGTTTAGAAAAAGTGTTGCTCTGTACTAAATGTGAGATTGTTTGATAATAATGGCTATATACATGTACAAAGAAAGAAAGACATATGCATGTACAATGAAACAAAAAATATAGTCTAAACAAAACAAATGTTAGTTTGCAATATCACAGAATCTAAGAGAAATATGTATTTTAACAAATAATTGGAAATAACAATTGTGAAAAACAAAGAAATGGAATGAAGTCTGTGTATCTGGATATTGAGTAACTTTTCAACTGTTTATGAAAACCTGAGACACAAAACGTATCTATATTTATCTTTTGTAAAATAAATTACAAAATAATGAAATAATTATACGACAGTTTTAATATGCCTAAATATTTGTATAGTTGGGTTTTTTCACCCTCTAAAATTCTGATTTGAGATAAACTGTTTTTATAATAAAAATGACAAACCATCTCTTACAGCAAATAATTCACTAGCCAAATAATTCACTAGGCAATACCTTGACTATTTTTCTATCCAAAACTTTACATGTTCCCTTAATAAGGTAGTAGTAGTATTCCTAGTAGTATATTTTGTACTTCATTACTCATAGTGTATGTCCTGTGGGCCTGTGGCCTTTGACTTAAAATAAACATTTTTCATCATAGTAGTTTTACAACAACAGTGTTAACTGAAGTGGACCGATGTATACAGCTATGAGCGTTACAATCTATTACTTATATATAGGTGTGTAGAGCTATACAACACTACATGTAGATCTTACCCTGTATACAACAGTGCTAGGTTTGAGCTGGACTATTCCTTATAATGTGTATATATGAAATAAGGAGCTATAGACATTATTGCAGGAAATAAAAATTAACAATGTAAAAGTATTAGGCAAATGTAAAGTAAAATAACATGGCTGATGTCGAGCATATCAGACCGTACATTATCCAGCCTTACAGTGGTCTATGAAAGACGTATCATTACGGCGGACAGACATGCATTATGCACAGTTAGTGTTCACATATATACACAATTTGTATTTCAAACTGAACATATAATGTATAGCAATCTAATAATAATTAGCCACACTTCTAATGCAATAATTAGCCATAATTGTGTATGACTCCATCTTAATCTGTTCCCTTGTGATAAAGAGCATGTGTAGGCCAGTGTAGTGTAGGATAGTATTGTATAGCTGTTAGCTAAACAGGATTAGTGTAGCATAGTGTAGGTTGTCTCAGAATAGGGTGTGTAGATTTAGTGTAGCATAGTGTAGGTTGTCAGAATAGGGTATGTAGACTTAGTGTAGCATAGTGTAGGTTGTCTCAGAATAGGGTATGTAGATTTAGTGTAGCATAGTGTAGGTTGTCTCAGAATAGGGTATGTAGACTTAGTGTAGCATAGTGTAGGTTGTCTCAGAATAGGGTATGTAGGCTTAGTGTAGCATAGTGTAGGTTGTCTCAGAATAGGATCTGTAGGCTTAGTGTAGCATAGTGTAGGCTAGATATGAAATGTAGTCTGCAGTTATTATATTTTTCTGCAAACGAATGTACGAGCGTCAACATCTAAGAACAATGCTTTCTTTCACCTAAAGTTAATGGGAGGATGCAAGACATTGTACATATAACAATGGCGACAGTTACCATTAAAATATTCAAGCATACATACATCTTCTTCTTAATATATATAACAAGGATTATATCAAGAGACTTGTAAACCGTGAACATTTGTAAACCTTGAAATGTGTACAACATATAAATATATGTGGCATATCAAATTATTGTGTATATATACAAAAGCTATAAAGCAGCATATATATTGGCACCATGTAGGTAATGCTACCATTGTTTTCTGTGTTTATCTTATCAATGCATCAGCTATACTGATGGCAACAAGTGAAGCAACACCAAGGGGGCAGTCTCACAAAGTGGTTGTGGCACTACAGTAGTCGTGTAGGTCAGCGTAAAATAGAGCTCACAATGTATTGTAGTGCTGGACAGAAGTCTGAGATACATCGCCTTATACAAGTCTTACTTCAGGTTGTCTTTAAAAACAGAACTCTAAATATAATTACTTGATGTTGACAAAGAAATATCCACAATTTACTCATAAACCTTAAAATGATTAATGGAAGTGTTCCACAAATTTATAAACACAATGCACCGGATATTAAAACCATATATAATTTGGAGTTGCTTAAATAGTTGCCACCAGTATATACATATCAGAAGTCATATGTGCTCAACCTGTATTGGTTGGAAAACGACAAAAACCACAAACGAAATCCCACCTGATAAAAGCGTACCCTTGCATATTATCGTTGATTGAGGTATGAAGATGTTTTTGCCAAATTTGGGATACACCTAATATGGATGACTGAATGGTTTTACCATAGGATAACAGTGACAACAAACTCTGGTAGACGTCGAAGCCGCATCTCTTACAAATAGCTTGGCAAAGTCTTTACCTGGTCAAGGGGTGAAACTAGAGTTGTCTACATGCAGTACTAAGTAAACATCGCAAGATGATGGCCAAAGTCAGGGTATTCAGTTGTTCTACTCACAAAATGATATCACAGCTCTCAAATATTATGATTAAAACAGACATGCCAACCTGAATTTGAGAGCAGACCATTCAAGGGAAGTAACTATTGCACAAATTGTCTATCAACAAAATTCAACTTTTATGAAGGACTACGTCACGGAACTACAATGGCATCATCACAACCCAGGGCGAATTCCTGCAAGATATCTATCACACCTGGCTCATCATATAAATATGATCCTAGTCCGACAATCTTTGTTCCCCAGCCTCTCCTTGACAATCTCCTCAAACTTCTCGAGGACACGCTGAGACTTGCGCACCATCCCCCGCGGAGGAAGTCCTGGCATCCTGGAAGATCCTGGCAGATTGAGACTGTTCATCTTCATCCGGAGCCTGCTGAACGGGCTCGTGTCTCCACCCATCAGGCTCTTGTCCTCCATGTGGCTGAGTGACGAGTCACTGAGTGACACCTTCATGTGGGAGTGATGCAGCTGCTTGGGCCGATCCACCACCGACCGCATCTCACCAGAGAATTCTATGTCAGTTGGCGCGATATGGGGATTCTGAAAATGATCTTCCTGGAGTCCAGATAGAATATTGTCCTTCGTTGCAGACAGAACCTGTGATTGCGGTAGGTCTTTCGATGGGTTATTGGAACTGGAGTCACAAACAGCTTTCTTAGCACTTTCCGACTCCTGCGTTGAGTGCTGTAGGTCCAGATCAAAGACTTCAGTATCTTCTGGGTGGCAGGTCTCCGAGTCCGACTCATCCGGGGCACTGGAGGACAGCCTGTGAGGCCTGGAAGCGGAACTGGAAGGAGCTATGAGGACGATGCTGGGACTGGTGGCCAGGATTCCGCAGCTGTCCAGAACCACGTCACCGTCCGCCTCCAGAGACCCGGAACGAGATTCCGTCTTCTTCAGGTGCGGAATCTGCTGAGGGCTGCTCTGGGAGTTGGCGGTCGCCCCTCTTCCGTCCATGTCGTCTCGGTCCATGAACATCCGGGAGAATTTGATTGCTGCTTTCCCTGCAGGGCCGCTCTTCACCATCTTCACCGGGTTCAGACTCTGGAGATTCATCTTGGGCAAGGAGATCTTCATAGAAGAATTGCCCAGCGACGGCAAGGACGGCTTTGAGAATTTGTCTTTTAAAGCTGTGGGTATGAAGTTGACTCTCTGGAGTCGACTGGGCGAGATTTTCTCCGAGGGTTTGTCGGCGTTCATGGGCGCCCACGTGTCCTCCTTGCCGTTGGCGTGGTTGGGGCTGGAGCTGGAGACAATCTCGGAGGAGACGTCTCGGGGCAGACTGATGCCGGCCAGGGAGTTCTCCTGCTGCTGCTGGTGGATGTCCTGGACGTCCGCGTGTGGAGGCCGCTTCTTTCTGTACGTCAAATATACACGTTACATGTACGTCAAATATACACGTTACATGTACGTCAAATATACACGTAACATGTACGTCAAATATACACGTTACATGTACGTCAAATATACACGTAACATGTACGTCAAATATACACGTTACATGTACGTCAAATATACACGTAACATGTACGTCAAATATACACGTTACATG
>JAUTBV010125851.1:0-12626 GCA_032361325.1 Lepetodrilus fucensis
CAGGACTCGCTGCATAGTACCACAGTGAAGTGTGAACGTAATTAAAGGTACCCTTGGGGTGCGAGGATGAGGCAGAGTATGTATTGTAGTGACAGATTCGCCTGGTGTTGTCGACACACATGTACAATACATGTTAACTGAGGTATACATAATAATTGTATAATGTATAACAATATGAACCAGAAGCTAACCAAGCCACACGCTGTATAGTTACAATAAACCACTGACAACCATATTATATACAGTGCATTTCATTGCCAAACAATAACCACACGGACGAGTCTTTTTTACGTGTTACATAATGCACTCATTGTCACGGCAAGAAGATTATATTCAAAGTATTTATTGTTGATCTATACAATTTATACATATAGTACGCTACTGGCACATATATGGTTCCTTGTCTGAAACACGATAAGCTATATCTGCAAGTTGTCATTGTTTTAAAAATGAGGTTTAAAGCCGACTTCCAGATTCTTTCACATATGTCTGTGTATCTACGATGCTGTATGCATGTTTTGAGCTGTCGTTGTGCACCATAGGCATATAGGTATTTGAACATTAATATTCCTGGGTGTTCTACATTGTATTGTATGTATGTATACATGTACGTACAATAAGCCGGCATGTGTCAAAAGGACATACAACTAAAGAACGAATAATTCTCAATCTCATTATGCAACACCGGACTTAACTACCAGACTTATCAATGTTACAAGTATACACCTTTCAGGTACACTGTATTATGTTGTTAGACCTACAGCTATTCGTTACTTCTACATGAGACGAGCAGTAAAAAAAACCCTGTGCTTGTGAAACTTCATACAATATATTTTCACCAAACTTATAATAAGAATGTCGTCTAACAGGGAGAACTTTTCAGAACTATCGTGTCGGTTGCGATAGTCGTATACGTGTGAGTGTGTAAACCGGGCTAACTACAAGCATTGCTATGCCAGAATGGTCGTGTTGTTTGAGTACACTGACTGACAAATTGTTTTGTCCATTCTATGTGACAACCCATGTAACATTTAAACATAGCGTGTGTGCATAAACTGACCTTTCCTCGCATTATATTAAGCGCAGTCGGGACTGACTGGTTGACATCGAGAATTTTGTGGCACGTTTCCAAATCATGGCCTTGTCAAAAACGTAAAACGCCAAACGTTTGTTCCATGTGACGCAAGTTGAAAAAGAAAGGTTTAACTTGGAAGTCATATTTACCACTGGGACCAGATTCTATAATGGTGAGTTGTAATCTGGTATTAATCAGTTATACGTCGGGCAAATTCCTAGCGTGTATGCTATAACTACGGTAATTATCGTCATTATGATATAATTATACTAATTCACTCGATGTTAACATTGTCGCTCATGCAACAGAAGTCCTTGTTTCGCATTTATGAATATTAATGTCGAAGTAAATTATTCACATACATTTTATTTTAAGATGTTTGAAACATGGTATGAAATGAATTACTCATATGCTTTTAAGGTGGTTCCGCTAAATTTAATGTTACATTCATTATTTTGCGTGACAAATATGTAAACATGTGTGAAGCGTTAGATATTAACCTAAAGCACGTTCATCGCCCTGCTGAGTTAATCTCTAAAATGGCTGATTGTAGAGATGTTGACAACATTTAAAGCTACGATATCACTTCAAGCATATCTTAGCACATAAACCAATAGTCACTACTATGTTTGAATAAATGATCATACAGTAGTTAATACAATTATTGTAATAAATGTATTATACCCAGTTCCCATAGGGCCTACAGAATTGTCAGAGTTTGTGAAAGTTCCAAAATATGTTCTATGTATACTAATATTTTATTATACTTACGTACATGTATACTATCTGGCGTTTAATTTAGGACTACTTGCAGTGGCATGGGGCTGGTGGTAGCGCAGTGCAAGGTTTCTAACGTTGGCCCATAGGTTCCAGACATCACTGTTAACGAAAGTTACCTTTGGTTTTTTTCTGACGCGATATTGATAGGATGCAATGTCTGTACTGTGGCAATACAGTTATCATCCTTGGTCTGTCAGTACCAGCCGGTGTTCGCAGGTTTACTGCAACATTCAGCGCTACGGATGCTGCGGGTTTCCTCCTGCACTAAACTGACAAGCCGTGACATAAGTGAAACCCTAATTTAAAAAAGCACACACCAAAATAACAAACCTAATGGCAGATCAAGGTGACCGTATTGCTTGTACTTTAACCAGGTATTAATTGGGAGTATACCAAAATAACAATAAAAAAACAGGACGAAGTGACCCATTCCACATCAATAACCGCACGAGTGTTATCACGTATATACGTACATGGTATATGTGTGGGAAATCACTGGAGCAGAGCAAGGATGCGACTAGGACTGATAATAACAATAATATGACATGCATTGTAATTATAGCCAAATAACTATCATCATCCAGGGTATCGTTTTTCGAAGCTCTCTTAGCCGCTAAGCGACCATAGCACTCTCTTTGCCGATAGCTAATACATTGCTAAGAGAGTGCTATGGTCCCTTAGCGTAGACCTACCTATGTTAAAAAGGATGGTGGATTATGTTCCGCAGGTATAATGTTAATGCACAATATACAAAAGTCACTTTATACACGCATGGTCACCAATGTATGCGCATATGCAACCAGTACCAATTTATTTCATCATATTATCAGTCATATATGCAATCAGTGCCAGGTGGTTGACACAATCATCAAAGTATATATAGCTTAACATGTGATATCTTAAACTTTAAAGGCTTAATATCACGGTTGAATGGACACACGAATTTCGATCTGAGACTAATTGTACCCATGATTTGTTCACCCAAAGGTATTTATTTACTGATTTACTTATCCTACAGCACTCGATAGTTATTAAACAAATGTATTTTATGTTAAATAAGGGAACGTTCCGCTATTTATATTGTCTTTGATGCATCACTGTTCTAAGAAGGAATGCGAACAAACATTAGAGTTACGTCCCCTTTGAATCATATATACAGAAACAGTCTTAATCGGGGAGGGGTTGCATTGGAGATTTGTCAACCATGCACACGGCGGTGGAAAGCTTTTTGGAAGTACTGTACAAACATGATTTTATGTATGAATGCACTTTGCAGTTATAGCTAAGAACTGTCCAAAACAACCATACATATCTGTGATAGTATATGCTTTTAACATGTGATATCTTAATTAATATAGACTCTAACGCTCTATTAGGAGATACGACTGCTAATATGATGAAATAAAATGGCTCTTTGCTGAATACAACTAGGTAAATTACATGTCTGCCTACATGTAGGCTAGCTGGATAGTTTAACCAGAACAATTACCATTGAGATAAAAATACACCCCGGGTCAATTGGCCATAGAATAGGAAATTGGGGTTGGGATTTGAGAGGCACGATGCACTATCACGTGTCTCCATAGTGACCACAATGGAAGTCCAGTGTTGAATAACAGAATGAAGTGATAAGCTGTCGTTAGATACTAGACACATATCAGGTGTATACTTCAGGACAAGTGACCCATTCTCCGCCAATAGCTGCACGAATCCTGTCACGTATGTACATGGTATATGCGGGGGAAACCGCTGGGGCAAAGCAAGGATGCGACTAGGGTTGACAGTGATGCGTGGCATGCAGCTCATCATTAAAAAACATGATATTGAACTTTTATCATGTCAGATTAGTATGTATAACAAATACATGTATACCTGTTTATTGAAAGTAACTATGATCATCCGATTTTGAAATTGACAATGTAAACACAGTTGGATTTCTGACACATAAAATGAAATTAGAAAACAACAAACAAACATTTTAAGTTTATTATTGTAGACTTGGTATGAACATACTATATCATTGTCAGTGTGTGTGTGTGTGTGTGTGTGTGTTTTTGTGTGTGTGTATGTATGTATGTGTGTGTGTGTGTGAATGTATGTGTGTATGTGTGTGTGTATGTGTGTGTATGTATTGTGTATGTGTGTGTATGTATGTGTGTTTGTGTGTGTGTGTGTGTGTGTATGTATATGTGTATGTGTGTGTGTGTGTGTGTGTGTATGTGTGTGTGTTTGTTTGTGCCTGCATGTGTGTGTGTGTGTATATGTGTGTGTGTATATGTGTGTTTGTGCATGTGTGAGTGTACGTACGTATAAAACTCCATATTCACTCACTCTCAATATATATAAATTATTCCTATATGACAACTATTACCGGTGACACGAGTGCTGTCCCGAAATGACGTAATCCTGAAATAAGGTTGATATACCAGTACGACAGAGCTAGCCTCCACAGTTCTATGTACATGTATACCAGGGCGCACCCCTGTTAAGCCTGTGTGTGTGCCCACTCACAAATTTCACTGATGAGCGCTAAACGTGTCAGATTTGCCGAGTAGGAAGTTATACGAACAGTGTTCCGACAGACGAAGGGCGTGCTTTTTTTCTGTCGACTCAAGTACATTTAAAGTAAGTCGATCTTTCTTGATATCCCTGGCGTTTTTATTTTCGTAATTAAGCCATAACACAATTCGCCCATTAAGCGTTGCACAAAAAAACACCACCACACATCAACTAATTCTATATATTTGCGATGTCACTAAAGTTTACCTTCTCTATAACAGTAGCTATTTACGTATACGGACATTGTTATAACATAATCGTATTAAGTTAAGTTGTCATGCTATGTCATTGAAAGGTTATCATTTCGCCGATCATGACATAGCCATATAGAAGTACATCCGTGTTTTGTGTGAACAGCAACCTACTGGAGCGATGAAATCTGACATTTATCATGTACATGACCGCCAGTCATGCAAACATTCCTCCTACTTATTTCCAGTGGTAGTCATCCTCTCATGCCGGGGATACATTATTACGCTCAGGACTCGCTGCATAGTACCATACTGAAGTGTGAACGTAATTAATACGAGTTCATGCTCAAGCTCAAAATCTACATGACGTGTTATGAACAAAACTCTGTTGAGCACAAATGTGTACTGAAAAATGTTTCGTAACCTCGGGGCCTAGGGTGCGAAGATGCGGTAGTGCGAGAGCGACCGATATCGTCTATATCGCTTTCAGTATTACTGTACATTCAATTGTGATGTCATGCAATGATGTCACAGTGAAAATAACTGGAACTACAATCAGGAAATTCAATATTCCACTAAAAAACACACCTTGAAGTGACCCTGCGCCTGTAAGTTTGGTAATGCTGTGGCTCGTGTTGATATCTTCGGGTAAGATTATGTAAATGTATTGATCAATTAGGCCTACCTACGATCGTTATAACCAGACAGCATTGCTATGTCCACTGCCTCAGTTGATCAGAAATTTGTATTAAACGAAATTACTATTCCTAAACTTGGTAGATAACATGTCCTTACCGTTGGTAGATAACATAAGCAGTTAGCATTTTAAGAAAGCATGCGCTTAACAAATATTGGTTTCGGGATACATATATTGTAGTATTCCGAAACCAATATTTGTGACAAGTGCCTATGGTTGACCTTGTAATATTCAGCTAAACAAATTCTCCAACTAATCTTGAGCAGATGGAATATGACGGTAAGATACATAATTTATACAACTTAATCAGTACAGCTATTGCCAGCACTAAATCATGTATATGGGCTAGTGACAGTATGGTTCTATATACTATTATGACGACACTTCAATGCCCAGACAGGCCAGTAGACATGCCCGCTACGTTCAAATACCTTGACATACACAACCTTATAGTTATATATATGTTATATATTTCTATTTCTTTTATGACGTCAAGCTGTCCCAAATAGCTAAAATGTCATAATTCCTACTATAGAGTATCCGTTTTAATTTCTACAACAAGTAAGTGAGAGAGTGATCCGGAACTGCCTGACGCACTGTACGTAATTTATTGAGTTAAAACATAGATTATAAGGACATAGATTATAATCTATGATCTATGGTTAAAATAAATGTCCGTGTTCGTAAAGTGAGCTGGGGGATTGTTTCATTGCACTGTTTTGTTATTGTGTCAAGAAGATGGAAACTGCTCTGACAAGTAACCTACGTTCCCAAGATATGTTAGCCTGATATTTTAGCCAGGTGTGTTAGCCATTTATGTTAGCAAGATGTGTTAGCCAGGTATATTAGCCAGATATTTTAGCCAGATATGATAGTAAGATGTGTTAGCCAGATGTTAGCCAGGTATTATAGGCAGGCATTTTCGTCAGGCATGTTAAACTGACGTTAAACTCCATATTCACTCACTCACTCAGTCAATTTCTCAATCAAGCTATATATATGTGTGTGTGTGTGTGTGTGTGTGTGTGTGTGTGTGTGTGTGTGTGTGTGTGTGTTCGTGCGTGAGTGTTTGTGCGCATGGCTATTTTGTCTTCATAACCATCATCGTATAGTCAGAAAGGTAAACACGTCCGTCACGTTCGGGAATCCTACGAAGCCTGATATCCCAGTTTTAATGCAAGTGCTAGTGCACCAATGTGTACAAATCTGGGCTCTCTTGTACGAAGTGACGTAAGTCTATTGTAATCTTACCTCCCCTTGTCTAAGGCTGCAGCTGAAGTGAAGGTCACCCTAAAGTTACGTTTCAGTAGACCTGGGGCGGTATCCTATATAAACAGCCTAAAACTTAAGTCAGCAAAACACTAACTTTGCGACACATTTTGACTCAGTTTTCAGTTTTCAGGATTAGTTTTAGACATAGATTCGATCAAGTTTGACTAATCCAAATACAGAAAACGTTGTCAAAATAGTTTGATAATTAAGCTGTTTATAGGATGCCCGCCCCTGGGGTCCTATTTCCGAAACGTTCTTACGATCGTACGACAATGTTAGAGATAGTATGAGCTATGAAAAAACTACGCACGTTCTTAGGCGAAGAAGATCGTAAGAAAGTTTCGAGAATAGGCGCCGTGAAGTGTGGAAACGTTTCGAGAATATGCGCCGTGAAGTGTTGAACTGTGATAGTAATTATTATAACATATCAATTGAAATGTACCTCGTTTACTTTCAGATATTAAATGTCATGGAGTGACGGCCTAACAATGGGGAATGGTGCCACGAAGACCCTAACCACCTCGCCCGACGAGCGGGGCATGGTACACCGCGTCATCGTAGCCGATGACGTCATCTCACGCGGGAAGCGGAAGTTCGTGTGTCCCGCTCGCTTGCTAGGCAGCTGGCGAGGTGGCGACAAGGTTGTTGTCAAGGTTCTGGAAGAGGCCGTGCCGGACGAGGAATACTGGCAGGATGAAATAGGCAAATGTACCAAGCTACGAGAACACGTCATTGCGTACCGCAAGACTGTGAACTTGCCGGTCAGAGTCCACGTGGAGTATCCCATGACGGCGTACATCGACAAAGTCTCCAAATGGATGAGCAGGAAGATGAAGCTGAATGTGGGAGAGTTCGTTCTGGTGGAGGAGACGCTGGGAGATAAATACGCCGTGTTCATGACGTCATTCGGGAAGATTGACTCGCAGGCGCCGAGAGAGGTGCAGGAGGTGCTGAGTGAGCTCATGCATTTCACCTACCACGACTCATGCAGGAAGGAAGTGTTCTGTGGCTTTCAAGGAAGCTTCTCCGAGGGACTTCTATCGCTAGCCGAGCCGACGATTCATTCCGTGGACAAACGATACCGGGACAATGACGAGGGCATAGAAGGGATGCTCATAGCTTTTGACAATCACATGTGTACTAGCAGGTGCCAGGACTGGCTGAAACCAGAGTTATCTGTTCCTAAGATTCCAATTGAAACTAGCATGGTTCCAATTGGATTTTCTCCTATGGTTACACATGGAATGAGTGCTATGGAGCCACCAACATCGGCTCCTGTTGTTCCGAATGGATCTAGTTCTAAGATTGTGAATGGGTCTAAACCTAAGATTGTGAATGGGTCTACACCTAAGATTGTGAATGGGTCTACACCTAAGATTGTGAATGGGTCTACACCTAAGATTCCGAATGGATCTACTTCTAAGATTCCCAATGGGATTTCAGTTGCCAATGGTCAGAGAATGTCAAATGGTTACGTGGTTCCAAATGGCTACGTCAATTCCAATGATCTGAAAGTTGCTAATGGCCACAAAGTTGCCAATGGTCACAAAGTTGCCAATGGTTACACAGTTGCCAATGGTCACACGGGTGGCAATGGCTACATATACCGCTATGGCAATGGCGGTGTGATGGGTTCAATATCTACCACTGTTTAACAATTCCGTTGTGCTGATCTGTCTATATAGTCAGAGAAATATTGACAAGTACCCCTAAATGGGTAAAACTGATATAGACAGTTTCGTGTGGCTTACGTTTGCACTGTTTCCAGATTGGCGGATGTTTGGACAAAGAGTAAGCCGGGCGGATACACTGGAATCCCATCCAGTTCTACCCTGCAGATCGTAAATACAAATGGGAAGATGCGGTTGCTAATATTAACATTGTCACAGCGGCAACTATAACTGCCATCCTGTATAAAAACACTTTTATGGAGTTCGGCTAACAAGGATATGAAGGTGCTTTATTTTATCCGGTTAACTTCCACCATGGTTCCCTGGTCCTACTAACGACACTACAACATGGCGGCGCGACTGCACTGAGTGTGCGTCACCCTACCTGGTACCCCGCAACTGCTCCTGATTATTTTCTCTGGCTTTCCTTCGAGGACGTGCTTATAGGAGGAACTTGAATATCATATTTTTGTCATTAACTCTCTCAAATTTTGCATTTAATGCTGGAAAACAATACATTTAAATTTTATCATTGACATTCTTTAAAAATAATTTCGTAATGGAAAGAATGGGAAATGTATATACTTGAATGTACATACTACATTACACTATTATTATTGTTATTATTATTATTACTATTATTATTATTATTACTACTACTACTACTAGTGCTGCATGACCGTCATCGTCGACATAAGCTTCTAGTAATCCACATGCCTAATATCAAAGTCAACATGCTTCACAAATGTCTTTCAAGATTATTTGCTATATATAAACCCAGTAATAACCTAGACTGGCGATTGATACATGTATATGGGTACCCGTAACAGAAAGTAGGATGTTATGTATATGGGTACCCGTAACAGAAAGTAGGATGTTATAGAATGGCTATATCTAGATCTCCTGGTGACATTCCAACCAATGATTATATTCGTAAATGTCGGCACTAGTGACAATCATTGGGTTAAAGTATTACATATGATAATCGGCGCCCGTCATACCTTCTAGCAAAGTGCAATAAATGAATGTGCCTATCATTATCATATTATGTTAATTTTTTAGAGAAATGTAGTTGGATGATAATGCATATCTTCCCTAAACAGGCGAAGTACGTAATTACGAGAATTAATGTTCGCGTGGATACATATACAATGGCACAATTTCATATCTTGTGATTATCGGGAAAACATGTCAAACTTGTCAATATCTTGTAATTGAATAATGGCGAATACATCCATGACAACTTAAAACGAATATTAATAATGTATTTGTTCGTTTACGTGTAATATAAATCGACATTTATTAAATGCACTGATTCTACTCGTGTGTTTTTGTTATGAATGCGTCTGACGTTCGTTTTCAACACAATTGGAAAAATGTCGGAATGTTTTGTATTTTTCCTTTTTACTTGACACGACCCCATCCAATCTAAAGGATTAGCTTGACCCCCGCCTTGTGAATAGTGAATCGTTTGGGTCAGGATCTGTATATTGGCGATGACCAGTGTGGACGGACCAATATCTTCAGATAAACGGAGGTACACACATTAGGTATCCATTCACTTTTTGTTTTATTTTATGACCAGCTAAGCTCGACTACGAACAGCGAAGAAATGCGCTCATAATAGACTGGTGTTTGTCTTCTTCTCCAGACAAACATTCTCACTCCGTACAAACAAGGGCGTCTATTCTGTACCCAGGACTGCAGGCTCTGATGAAGTCGAGCATAACACCGTGCACGTTACCCTTTATAACGCTTTATTCAACTCCATTGTCAGGCGCTATATAATTTATAGCGACAATTGTGTAGAAGTAGGTCTAATATGTTTTCCCAGCATATTTAGTTCCCTCGTCGTATAATATCCTAATTTATCAACCGTTAATCTATATATCAGCAAACCACTTTCATTACCTATAGGCCAGCGTATCGTTTCACGAAGCTCTCGTATCTACTGCGGGACCATAAGCACTCTCGTAGTGATATCTTTACGGCGGTCGGGCACTTACGAGAGCACTATAGTATGTCTTGTATTAGACCTGAGATCTTTCAGAAACGAAACCCTGAATGGTCTACATGTTCTCATTGTCATTAGTTGCAGTAACAACATGGGTAATAATTAAGACGAGCAATATGTATGTGCTGTAGGGTCTGTATATAGTAGCAGCCACGGAGATATTTATATTTTTTCTAAATCTACAGGTATCATGCAATGTGAAGTGAGGTATACAACTCTATAAATAAATACAAAGAATCAAGTAGCATCCCGCGGAGGTGAGGGCAGTGCAATGATATTTCTACAGGATATCAGAAAAAACACGGGCAAAGAGCTCAACCTTGACTATACCTTACACGAACACAAAGGGACTTATCGGCTTACAGAGATGCATAAGAAGAACATTTCAGATTGTAGAGTATAAGGGCATGTCGACCTCCAGATATATTTCGTGGCATGTGACATGCAACTAAATGAATACTAAATGACTATATATATATGATGAAACTTGTTGATCGGCAATGTTTCTGATATATTCTATTTATTGGAATGTTATTGCAAATCCTTCAATATTGATATGTTATGATTTGTACTTTTTTTTCATTACTGGCGGGTCTTTAAGTATAGAGGACCTACATTTAGGACGATACAATTCAATAGGTAATCTGCATTATACACGAATAACATTGAATTTGAATGCATTTAGGACATCTAACGGTACCCTATATTCTGAAACTGAGGTTCATCGGTACGGTTATTGAACATCATGGCGGATGTTAAGAAGGCGAATGATCTGTGTTTCTGGGAATGTAGGGGGCCTATGTAGGTACCTATACTTCTGTAACACTGTAGTGTCACTCTCTGATGTATTGTACTGGATCTACAGCCATTGTTGTCTACAACCACAGTTTACCACCACATAGTATATATGTCAACGTATCAAATTACACATGCTAATAATAGTGTCACGTGACTATATTTACCAATTATTTCCCGCTGATCAGGTTGGCATAACGAACAACCAATTAACAACACTGATCATTACGAAGACGTCAAAATTAGCATAAAAGTGAATTTCTTGATTAGTACGTATTATAATCGTATATAGACACGTACGCAGGTGTATGACTAAACCTTCCCCCAACACGCCAATACCTGTTCTATTTAGCAGCAATACGTCAAAGCCGTTTCATAGAGAAAGTCAAACATTTAAGGGATCAGACATTACACACATTCCGCTTACACAGGCTAACCAGGGCTAACTTCTGGTCAGGTAAACCCAGCGTGACGGTTCAACTGATAGTATTTCCTCCCGCCATATGTGTGTATGTTTAGTCTGGGTGTAACGTCTCCTTCCTGTCCTTAAACGAACTACTCCATTGGTGTCCTACTCCTACGTAAGTGTTGAGCTGAAGCCGTATAATAGAGCATTCATGCGTTTCAAAAGAAGCTATCAGAAATCAACTTCACAGCAGTTCCCTACCTTAGATTTTGGACAACGGGCGACACGGAGATCGACTTTTCCGCTGTAGAAGACGAGATGATACAAGTTGTAATTTTATATCATAAAGAGATGTAAGACGCGTTAATATTCGCGTGGAACCAGACAATATCTACATGTATGTCACTTCAAGCAATTCTACATAGGACATCGATGCTTTGGTGTACTATTCATTGAAGATAGAAGACTTCTCAAGACGACATTTTGTGGTAAGTTGTTAGTAAGTTTATTCACTCACATCACCCGGTATTCATACATGGGTAGCATAAATGCTTTACGAATAACTAGTAAATCGACAACGGCGAAGAAAGGTATGCTCGTGTTTTAATGTCCATATATATGCCACGACTCGTATGAGACCTGTTGAAGCACAGAACTTTGAATAATTATAATAACATATAGATCTAGCCTATATCTATATAATATATAATAACATATAGATCTGCCCTATATCTACAAGTATATATTATATACATGTAGATATATGGCAGATCTATATGTTATTATAATTATTCAAAGTCCTGTAGTTGAAGGTATGCGTTAGTCTCTTGACGTTAGCTACATGTTCTTACTTCTTTCATAATTGGCTGTATTTATATATGTCCTATGGGTATGGAAAAGACACAGGCTTGAGCTACACGTCATCACCAAGAATAGGCATGAAGCTGTAGATAACTGGTGTCCTTATATATAATATTATTATTGTTAGAAGCGATAAAGAGAGGCATCCGTAAAATCAGTAATAGCGCCTGTTTGCAGCCAGCCCAGTTGGAACTCGCATCTATATAAACAGATTATACTATTATTATATATTATTCAACATATGTGGTGGATTACTACTGTGTATTAACGATAACATAATCAACAGTGTTGATTATGCATAATTTG
>JAUTBV010125862.1:0-12625 GCA_032361325.1 Lepetodrilus fucensis
ACCAAACCGGTCGTGTTGTGCTATGTTACAGTCAGCATATCGTTCTCCAGGTTGCCGCCAAACACGTCTACGGCCATTGTTAAAGTCCAAGCAAAATCTTGACTCGTCTGTAAACAGAACGGGACGCCAATGACGACGTTGCCATCTGACGTGGTTTCGCGCCCACAACAATCGAGCTTGACGATGACGTGGGAGCAGTATTGGCCTTACTGCTGGTCTACGGCGTCGGAAATTGGCTGCATGGAGTCTGTTTCTTAAAGTTTGTGGGATGATGCGGACTCCAGTGGCCTGGTGGAATTGTCTATTCAGGTTTGAACCATCATCAAAACGATTTCAACGTGCCAATGTCACCAGAATGTACATGATAAATGCACAGTGGTGGAACCGGGTCCCGGCTGCGGACATCAAATGGCACCATGGACGTCGACGCGTCATTCAAGCCGTTCGCAATTAATTGTCAAATCACTGTCAACGCAGATATTGCTCTCCCGTGACGACCCACAACGCTTGCTGTAGTTGTTGATGCGGGTAGGAAGCGATTACGGTTGTGGGTTTGGATGATGTTTCTGTCCTGACGAGGTGTCGTAACCGGAAGTGGACCTGGACGTGGTCGATCACGAACACTTCCTGCCTGTTGGTGACGCTGCTGCAGCCTGTTAATGGTTGATGGTGGCACATGGAACACTCTGGCAACCTCTCTTTCTCCGTTGGACAATCTTGGCATCGCGAAATTTCTGCGCACCCGCTAAGATCGTTGGATAGGATGTCAGACCGGTTGTAGGGAATGCATGTGCATAACACTATAAACGTGCAAAAAAACTGTAAACTTGTAATGTTGTATTCACACAAATTACCTTACCACACTTACTGTGTTTTCGTGATCTGTTTCACTGGTAGTGTGACTTTTGGGAATCAACCTCAGAACTTTGCATTGAATTGCTCCATTACCTCATAGCATCACATCATGATTGATGTTAATATATATGTTTGATCTTGAAATCCGGTAGAAATTGAAAACATCGGTGTTGCGTTTTCAATGGGTGTCAGTATACTTAAAATCACGTTTGTACTTCCAAAAAGCTTTCCACCGCTATGTGGTTGAAAATCCCCACTGCAGCTCCATCATGCAAGGTGGACATAACTCTATTGTTCGCTCGCAGATTCCTTCATAGATGAGTTGATGCATCAATGACAAGATAAATAGCGGAGCGTTTCCTATATTCATATAAAATATGAATATTTTGATAACTATCGGGTACTGGGGACTAAGTACATCAGTAAATAACAACGTTTTGGTGGATAAATCAAGCGTAATTAGTCTCAGATCGAAATTTGTTTGTCCACTCTACAAGTCTATCAGCTGTGATATTATGCCTTTAACATCATCATTATTATTATTATTATTATTGCTATATTAATATTATTACTATTAATGTTGTGATTAAGGTGGAGGATATGTTCACGGACTTCTGTCCAGAGCCACTTGGAGCTGCCTCCCTGGCTCAGGTTCACAAGGCCACGCTCAAAGACGGCACAGTGGTCGCAGTGAAAATACAGCATCCAAAGGTCAAGGCACGGTCATTCGTCGATATCAAAACAATGGAGGTGAGACATCATTGACCAAGAAAATGTTACAGTTTCAATGTGTTAAGTGATGGTTAACACACAGGCTAGAGGGCATTATCAGCATGTAATGAATGCTGTTGAAGGAATTAGCCTGAAACGGAGTGCATTACATGCCTATAATGCCCGAGGGCCTGTTAACTGTCATATATTACGACAAAAATAAACAAATACTAGTAAACCCATTATACAATTCTAACCTTTCTATGCAGGGATTTTACGAGGGATTTCAACGAGTTATGTCCCTTTGTAAATAAATGTCTAGATTTACGCTTAAAATAACAATATGTAGGTTAGGCTTTCATGTTACCTGGTGGCACAGTTGATTAGAGCCCTGGAAAAACATGAATTTTTCAACACGTTTGGATGCTAGCGTAAGAGCTTTCAATTCCCGGTAATCAAATTTGTATTAATTTACATAATTTGAATATTTTGAAGTGATGTTTGGAAAAAATGGCAAACGACCGTTCATGTGTTATTAAATAGCCCTAGACCGTATTCTATAACTCCTATTCTAACATTGCACACATTTGTTGAAAAATTAAACATATTGAAAATTTGTCAACCATATGTTTACGAATACATAAACTAGACCCGTTCCATCAACTGGGTGTTACCCCAGACATGACGTCGGGTCACTGTGACATTGTATTTTATGTACGTCAACAGCAGTGCCTTTTGATCTCACATAGTACTATGTTAGAATTACATGTATATATTGCATTATTCACAGCAACAGTGTTCTCATTATAAACCGTAACTTAAAAAATTAGCCGTAACTTAAATATAGTATTAGTGAAAGAATCTAGAAAGTGACTCTAAACCCTAAATTAAATTTAAAATAAACATAATATGGCATGATGGTCCAAAAAGATTATTAAAATCTGTGGTTGTATGCCTTTAACACATGGCATGATTTTCCGTGTTCTTCAGTTCCTGATTGGTGCAGTGGCGTGGGTGTTCCCGAACTTCCAATATGGATGGCTAGCTGAGGAGACCAAGAAAAACCTACCTCTAGAACTTGACTTTCTACACGAAGGAAGGAACTGTGAGAGAGTTGAAAGAATTTTTAAGCAGCTCACTTTCTTGAAGGTGATTAATATTAATGAAAAATCTTGTACCATAATTAGCCTAATAATTAAAACAGGAGAAAATAATAAAAAATTTAGCTGTTCGAATTATTACGGAAATATAAAAATTGAAAATGGTCGGTGCCATCTCAATTATTATCCTTATTTACTATACATATTTATGTTATTGTTTTTTGGCATTGCAGATACCAAAAGTTTACTGGGACTTTTCATCAGGAAGGGTTCTCACTATGGAATATTGTGAAGGCGGAAAGGTAGATGATAAACAGTACATGAAGGACCATGGTATATCAGTGAATGAGGTAAATATAGACAAGGACATCATGTACCACAGATGATTTTATTAACAAATAATATATTTTTACATATTTTTTATATTTTTTTCATCACTCATGGGTGAACAATTCTCGATGTGATGTGAAACAATAACTCACAGATTTTTTTTAATAGACCTTTTTTTATTTTTACGAAAACATAATCATAGTACAGTTACAGTATGTACTGGTGAATCCACATTAAAGTAACCCTCGCTATGCACTTGCGTAGCCTAAGTTTAAATATACAGTAGACCTCGCATATAAGGTACTCATTGGGGCCGGCTATTTTTGTCCGTTAAATGCAAAGTCTGTTATATGCATATGCCGTAATTAGCGTTAGACGGAACCAGGACTTCAGATTCAGTCCGTTATAGGCGAGTGTCCGGTTTATCCGAGGCCGGTATATGCAAGGTCTACTGTATATGTAAATCGCTATTTCATGACAGAACGGCACCCCTCCCCATATATATATAGCAAAAGGGTGAAGTGAAATAATAATAGATTAAATAGACATAGTTTTTATTTGTTGATCTATGAAGTTGTAATTTTGCAACTGTGTGGATAAAAGTAGTTCCTAATACTGTACCAAATTGGAGTGATCTAAATGAAATAGGTTTTGAGTAACAGTACCAAATGGGAGGTTTGTAACATTACCTGCCAGACTATACATATGATTACCGGTAATGTAAAACTAGGTGTTATTTCTTCTGTCATATCTAGGTGAGCCAGAAGCTGGGTAGACTGTACAGCGAGATGATATTCGTCCAAGGCTACGTTCATTGTGATCCACACCCAGGCAATGTGTTTGTCAACATGACAAAGAGAGGCGTGGAAATTATACTGTTAGACCATGGTCTGTATCAGGTAAATATTGATGGTATTTTTAATCTGTATTAGATGAATTGATCTTTGTCATATATCAGTGAAATGGTCTCGCAGCAATTTAAAGGCATCAATAAATCAATGATGAATGAATCTATTGTAAGGGTATTTTATTACGAAATACAGATACAAAATATCAGTATGTATCATTGGTATTTGTGATTAAAAACATCTGTGACTAATCACTTGAGATCTTCATTAACCTATCGATATTCAATATATATTCAAGACAGTGCAGACAAAACAAGAAGAATTTTATGATGCACAATTAAAGTACATTTTTTTTAATTCAATCAAATTATAATAACGCACTATTGTCTTGCATTTTATTCATTAAATACCAGTTATATGCACATTAGCCACTATATTTGAATAATTAGCCAACTATTGCAATACTATATCAATAGAGTTTTCAACTATTGCAATACTATTGCAATAGTAGAATTGGCCTCAATAGTCGCACCTAGTAATCATCTACAAATGACAATATTTCAAACACTAATCAGTAATTATCTTCAAATTACACTATTTCAAACACTAATCGGTAATCATCTACAAATGACAATATTTCATACACTCTCATCATCTACAAATGACAATATTTCAGATCCTCTAATCAGTAATCATCTACAAATGACAATATTTCAGACACTCTAATCTGTAATCATCTACAAATGACAATATTTCAGACACCCTAATCAGTAATCATCTACCAATGACAATATTTCTGACACTAATTGATAATCATCTACAAATGACTAATCAGTAATCATCTACAAATAACAATATTTCAGACACTAAGATTTGGTAATCATCTTATAAAATGACAATATTTCAGACACTAAGATTTGGTAATCATCTTGACAATATTTCAGACACTAAGATTTGGTAATCATCTTGACAATATTTCAGACACTAACTGATGATTTCCGAGTGAACTATTCCAACCTGTGGATGTCTCTCATCAATGCGGATGTGGATGGAATAAAGAAATATTCCAAAGCTTTAAACATTTCTGAGGCGTATGGCTTGTTCGCATGTATGCTGACTGCACGGTCTTGGAAAGCTGTGTCTTCAGGGATAGATAGACACAACTTCACGGCAGAAGAGGTACTACTGTATGAAGTAGCTGTAAAATGACTACATTTTGTGCTGTAATGTATATATTGAATGTCTTGACAATTATTTTTATTAATTAAAAAACAACAACATTGATAGGATGCGCTGTCTGTACCATGGCAATGCAGTTATCATCCTTGGTCTGTCAGTAATAGCTGGTGCTCGCAGGTTTATTGCAACAGTCAGTGCTATGGATGTTGCAGGTTTCCTCCTGCCCTAAACTGACAAGCCGTGGTATGAGTACCCTCTAATAATTCGAACCCTCTAATAGTTCGAACACCTAAATTAATTGCCAAAAATAATTTATTTCTGACCCTAAAAATATGAACATGACCAATTCTTTTCAAATCCTAATTTCTAATTATTAGTAATTTTTCAGATAATTTATTTGTATTATTTTGTTTTATTTATTGAATCCTTCATTTATTTACCACTTCATTTACAACCATATTTTGTATTTTAATTAGGTTGTCCCTAATTATATGAATACTGATCATTTTTCATTTTCCTATTTTCCTAATAATTCGAACACCTATTTTCTCATGTTCGAATTATTAGAGTAATTATGGTACATATCCAACTAATAAAGCTTCTTGGCTTCTTCTTTTCTCTTTGCCGACAGCAACATTATTGTCTCTTACTGAATAAGATAGCTTTGTGGAATTATACCCTGGTACTGATAAACCAAGGCTGATAACTGCACTATGACAGAGCAGTGCATCCTATCAGTATCATGCTTGGGATCAGGAATGTCTGAATATTGATGGGGAGTCGCCAAGGCAGGTTTCAACTCAGGATCTGTTGCTCCAGTCTGATGGTCATCCAATGTGCTACCACCTACTGTATACTTCATGCTAAGCATCAGTATTTTTGTTGTTCATATGGAAACGCTAAGGAAACTGATACTACATTGTATAATTTCAATCTTGCAGGCTCTACACAAGCTGTTGGAGATGGGTTTCAGTGAACAGGAGTCAATTGATGCTCTGCGAATTTCCAGGAACGACCAAGATGCAGCAGTAAGCTCCCTTTGTGTAGACTTCAGACTATGGACCTAGCTGTAATGTCTATACTTTCTGTCTGATGCATGCACAATTACCAAGGATCCACATGCACAGTGTAACTGCGCATGCGTCGGACAGAAAGTACAGACATTACAGCTAGAAAGGAGCAGGCTCATAGTTAGTCAACATAGACAGAGTTATCTTGATTGTAACAATAACAACTATGACAAACCAATTTGTTGTTTTTCCGTATTTATCAAGACCAGATATCATTTCATAAAATTTCATAATATAATGGGAAAGTAATAGCATTAATGCTAAATGCAGACAAGATATAGTAAGCATCTCCCTACATGCTGGAGGCAACTGGAAATGCTCTAAAGAGCTGTGGCTGTGCCTAATGCAGCAGTTAGAGGGTTAAAAGGATTGATATGTGTGCCTAATCCAGCAGTCAGAGGGTTAAAGGGATTGATATTTGTGCATAATCCAGCAGTCAGAGGGTTAAGGGGATTGATATTTGTGCCTAATCCAGCAGTCAGGGGGTTAAAGGGATTGATATTTGTGCCTAATCCAGCACAGAGGGTTAAAGGGATTGATATTTGTGCCTATTCCAGGGATTGATATTTCTCAAGAAGTTGAATGTGACCTGTGAATCATGCAGTGTATAACTCTGGTATTTCCTAGTGCGAGTGGCTGCTGGGCGACCGTCAGACTCGACCAGAGACCGTGGACGATGGGTTGGATCCTGAAAGCCCTGTCTACAAAGCAGTCCTTGCAAACCCCACTGTCCAGCTAGGGCTTAATAACCCAAGATGTCTACTAGGTAAGTAAATACAGAGAAATAAACTGCTGTACAAGCAACATATATGAAAACTTGCTCATACAAGCAGATTTAACTTTATTTTTGGTCAACCTTTTTATTATTTTATTTTGTTAGCAAAATTCCTATTTTCAAATCAGTTTATTCTGATTTATTAGTCTAGACCAGTGTTCGAAATTACCGCTGGCCCTGCCATTTCACCCAATGCTAAAGGTATCTTATTTCTGAAGTTACATCTTACTCTGGTATTTTCAGCATTTCTGCAGATGCTGGAGTCTCCCATGTCGGCCAATCAGTGGCTGAACGACCCAGAGACTGGACCAATCCTGATCCAGATATCTAGGATATACCATGCGGAGAAGAACTCGAAACCTCGGAAACCTTCGCCATCCTCCAGTAGTTGACCTCATGTCCAGCTTTATGTCTCTATGTATTTATTTATTGGGTATCCTGGTTATTTGCACTTGAAATGTCGATTCAAGTTACGTTTACAATCATTAAACATAAAAGTTGCTTGATTTTTTCTTCTTCCATTTTGTTGCAAAATAAACATATAATTTAGAAGAATATTTGTTTTCTTTTGAGTCAAGAATCTGAATTGACAATAATCATGGTACTGAAATTGTCAAAAAGAGAGAAATTTAATTTGCAGGATTTAAAATAAAATGTACCATCACCTGTTCAGATCAAAGATTGTTTGAACAAGATTGAATCGATGAATACATAAACTGACAGTGAGCTTTACGGATATACCCTTTTGGTAAAATGGTTTCCTGTCTGGCTTTTTCAATTTGTTCTTTGAACATGCACCCAGTTTACCTACAAGATGGTTAGATTGAAGTTTATACCAGATTTCAAGATTATTTCACCCCCATCATACTCCCATCATATGATTAGCTTGTAGTGCTAGCTCACTAGAATATTCTGCCATAATCGGAGCAAGGTTGCTCAACTTGCCATATGTAGCTACCGGCAAAGAGAGCGTAATGATCTCTTACTAGATAAGAGAGCTTTGTGAAAGGCTATCCCGACTACTAAATGTCCTTTTCATAACAAAGGTAATAACTAATGAACAATGGATATCTATCTTTCTCTTTATTGCTGGGAAAGTACATACATTTCTAATTTGCTAATTAACATGATTAATGAGCAAATACCCTATTTGCATATACAGCATGTACAACCGGATAAGTGTCAATGTTCATTTGCATGCAGACCAATGGTGATATTTTGACAATTTTCACAATCCAGTCTTACTTGGGCGCATAAGAATGTCAGGTTTATTTTTAGAATTTCCAAGAATTTTCCAAGTTCCACTCATGCGCACCCTTTACACCTGTCGCTTTTCACTTAAACAAATGACAGCCAGGAGACAAGTAGTGTTCACCAATTCTGTGACCATTATGGACATGCATATCCTATGACACATGACACAATAATAATAATATAGCGCCAAACTCCACACTAGGTATGCTCATAGCGCTTACATTATTACCCCGGTCAACGGATCTGTGATTCAATTCCCTCTCAACTCCCTGGGGAGTATACAACCAAAGCTGCCGTTGAAGGCGCTACAAGATTATCATTCACATGTCTATCTCATCCTTCCGGGTACCCATTCTCTGCTGGGTGAACAGAGGCAACTTTGAACTAAGCCACTTGCCTAAGGTGACACCACAAGTTTTTTTCAACCTATGTCTCAGCATGAAGCAGGATCGAATCCTAAATACTCTCAGGCTCTCGGTCACCCATCCTAGTATTGGCCGGGCTCGATCTTGCTTAACTACAACCTGAGTGATCAAGTGTGCAATGCACAGGACCATGTGCGACCATAGCTGCATGTACAAGTCCATGCATTCCTTATTTACAAGCCATGGTTTTAGAAAAGTTTGTGTTCCAATCATTGGAAGTGGAATGTAGTCGGGAATGCTACAGGCAAGATCACACATTCTAGGAATGGAAAGACACATGTGATTGAGACAATTTCTTCCATTATGACAATTGTGCAGTAAATATATAAGAATATCTTGCATGAATATACACGCATATAGCATAAAACCATTATCATACAAAAGTAAGAATGTATAAGTATGGTAAAACATCAAGCTGTTAACATATGAAAAATATTCTAATTTAACAAAAACATATTGGACGGACAACTCCATAGCTCACCTGGTCTACAATCATAACACTAATTACATAAATACTATCAGAAACATAGCTTACTAGACACATTTGATTGTTAACATACATGTACCTGCCACGGTCACCAATTATTTAATGCAGTGAGTGGACTACCAGGGTCCACAGAACAAAAAGACGGACCTATGCTCCTTTGCACCAGGTGAGCTAAAAATATGTATTAATGCGCAATGCTAAAACACGAGATTAGGATAGCTCAACTAGGTGTGTATCAGAACATCGACTTTTCCATTCAATTTTGGACAAATAGAATGGTGATACCTTTTCAGATACGTAAAACAGGAGTTCTGTGGCGTGTTGGTTTGGGTCTAGAAAATAACAATGATTCTCTATGCAAGGACCATCTTAGCTCAACCCCACACCCAGTTGAGTCAATAAATACAATAGAAATAATAAATACAATAGAAAAATGTAAAATATCACAGCTAGTTTTGGGTCGGAACAATGCTAAAAATGCACATTTGATTTCTAAACACCTTTCACACATGAAAACCAATAAACAATTGGTGTAAATTAAAATACTGCATTTAACATACCAGTATAACAGTGACTAATTGATCATCGATATCTCTTCATGCAAACTATATGTTGGTCAGCAGTGGTAATAAACATGACCAGTTGTGTGGATACTACAAGGCGTGGTTATACACAACCAGTTGTAAGGCAACTATCATTTCTAATACACAGTCAGTTTTCACGTGTAGCTTACAATTGGGAATACTGGCGTAGCTCAGACCAGTAGGAGCATCGTAAATCACACCCATTATACATTGGCATTAGGACAAAGGCACAGTGGTTCTAGGTGAAAACTGATCATAGGCCTTTGGATGTGTTCTAATCGCAGTTTCATTATAAAAGATAATGTGGCTCAAAATATTGTATTAAGAAAGTTATACACAATCGGTAAGCTCTCGCAACATATACAGGGAAAATAAGGTGACAATTTTCGAATTTTAGTACATGGTTTTATTTATTATTTATTTCCATTGGGGTTTAGATCTGTTTTCAAGATTCCTTACCATGGCTTTTAACTAAACAGTGAAAAGCCCATCATTAGTCCATACCACAATTATCTGTACATCAAGGATATAATTACACACACACACATATACACACACACACACACATACACAAGTGTACTCTAGATACATGCACCGATTGGTCAAGGACAGGCCAAGGCAACTATAGAATCATGTTATATTTGGTGTCATGACTTGACTATTGGTTGATCTCCAGACCTCTTCACACTGCATCACTACATATCACAATGGAGCTGTATGAAACATCACGTCACTGGAAACAGAGAGAAAGAGAAGGTAATAATAACATTTTTATGGATTGTATTTTATTTTATTTTCAATCACATATTATCAATTTTAATGACTCTACATTAACCCTTTGAGGCACCTGTCCCTGGGTCCGATCGGACATTAAACTACTTGCCATGGTATGGTATATGTTAGGTAAAGGGTTTGTTAATCTGGGGGCCTATTTTTGAAATGTTATTATCAACGTCTTAGCCTAAGAACAGTTCTTAACGATTCTTACAGTATGACTACGAACTGTTCTATTTTACTTGTATGCCTGTGAATAATACCTGTCCTGGGCAATTCTTACAAGCATAGTCAACGTGCAATAATGTTTCAAGCAATTAATTTTGAAGAATAGTTGCAAATTTAGCTAAATTAACAAAGTGTTTTTCCGATAGGATTTACCCTAGTTTCTATCCTCACTTCAAAAACTCCAATAAACCAAGATAAACCAAAACTACAGTTAACATATTTTGTCTCCTCCAATTATTGAAATTTGGATATCATAATGAAAATGGACTCACAATCTCTCTCTGGTATCATAGTCACACCTAATCTTTCATCCGATCTCGATCTCGATCTTGATCTTCCTGCCAAGTAACTATGACTGACGCGATTTCTAGGACTTCGGGACTGATAGTTTATCTGAAATTGAAACGAGTACAAAAACATATCAGTGCTGTTCTTCTCAAGGGAGGAGATCCTAAAACAGCAACATGGTGAGTGAGTGCATGCTGACCAATTAACATGGCAAAAGGACCATCTTGATATATTTATGTTTGACAATGTATAATATCAGACCCTAAGGAAAAAACAACTTGTCAATGTACATTTCTGCAGAAACATTCAATGACCTTGTTTTTCTTGAAAATATGCTGTCCCTGCCCAAAGGTTAAGAATAACAAGGTAGATTTACATTCAAGCTCAAATGTAATGGGAAATTGTAAACAAAACTTTGAGTTGAGCATTAAATTGTATTAAAAAATGTATCGTAATCTCGTGGCCTGCTTTCTGTGCAGAACTTACATATAAAGGTGACCCTGGAGGTGAATTTGACCTTGACCTTGTCATTTGTCGGAGAGTGTTCAGGTGCGAGCTGGTTTGATCACTGTTGAAGAGCACTTCCTGTAAAGTGTTGAGTTTCCGCTTCAGACTGTCGATGGTACCCTCGGACTGGAGCCGCGTGCATTCCATCGTTTCCGCGTGTCGCAACATCTGCTGTCGTAGCTGGTACTGTATGAAAAATGTCGAAATTATTACACAAAATTGCGATGCTTGTTAGAAAACATAGCCATGAGTTATTTGCAATTTGAGTCCATAAGGGTTGCTTCAGAACTTGCAAGTAACATAATTCTCAGTGAGTGAGTGAATATGGAGTTTAACGTCGCTGCAGGAATTTTTCACTCATTCGCAACGACACATAATTCTCAATTTATGCCTTTAATTTGCTTTGATCATAATGGGAAATAATCAAATTCATTTTATTTGCATCCACAAAAGGTGGCAGCACTGCTTTATGGATTCTTGCCCAGGATCATCAAAGAGATTTGTCCAAGAATGTCCAATATTAATTTCTGAATTGTTAATGGACAAATAATTGAATATTTGACTGCCAGAGTTACAACAGCTCATAGATGGAATGACTTTGACCACTGGTCTCTGCTGATGATGACCCGAGGGCACAGCTTACCCTCAGATAGTCCTGCTCCTCCAGTAGTTTGTCCTTGAGGGCCTCCTTCCTCCATTGTTCGCGGAAGCCTGGCGTGTTCCGATTGGGCGCCGTGTTCTCCTTGTTGTCCAACTTGTCTTTGTCCTGGAAACAGGATGGCATGTGGAATAGTCAACCACTAATTGAGTTCCAAAGAAAAACATCAACAAGATATACCAGTGTTCAAAATAGAGCCCGTCCGCACGCCCGCAACGGGTTATTTTCAGCAAAGACTGGCAACATTTTATCCTTGTACGCCCGCATGTCGTGTTACTTTTTTTTCGTTTTTTTTTCAAGATGTATAACTTCCCAGACTTACCAGTCGTCATGTCTGGCAGTGAAATTGCTGGAGTTTTATACACTGGATATATAGAGAATCTCACCCAAGTGTCTTGGAATATAAAATATATCAACACGAGTCACAATGGTAGTGATGACATTATCGAATATTTGGGTCAAACAATTTCTACAGTACCGTATATCGTGGGTCATAGGCCCAGGGGGCCCAACTAATTCAATTGTCGGTAATAGGGTACTGGGCTTATATCA
>JAUTBV010125873.1:0-12620 GCA_032361325.1 Lepetodrilus fucensis
AGATAACTCTGAAAAACTCTCTGTAACCATAGTCGAAAACAGAGTTCTATATAGACAGTGATCCCAAGGTATTTGACGGAGGTTAGTGTAGTCATAATGGCTTGTGTTTTCGAGGATGGGATATAACATGAATAATTCGCGTAAGTTTAGACTTGTGACCTATTACATATCAATTACAACCAAGCAGGTTAATTATTAACCATTTGTGCTTCATTTTTATGTTAGTGACCTTTGACCTCTAATCAGGTGTGACCTTTGAACTTGTATAATCTCTCCCTCTCGTAAAATCGTGATGGAATATTTTGTCCACCAAGCTTTGCACACTTCTGTGGGGTTCATGTGTGAGTACTCCGACTATGTCAGCATTGCGAGTATCCAGTTCGCCATTACGCTTCCAGTTGCCATGGTTACAGTGTGCAGTGTTATCATATATACATGTCTATGTAAATGAGTGTGGAACGTCAGCCAAAATATATACCGTAACTCCCAGGTTACTGCTCTGTTGAACATTTTTAATATATACTGTATGTAGTAGTTTCTCACCACTTTAAATGTGAATATTGTAAATAATTAATACTACTTTCATCACAACTTTATCCATCTTGTGTTCATCATGATCATACCAAAACGAAATGTTTGTAAATGTTCTAATAAATTCATTATATGCTTTTCCTTGTATGTATATATATAATATATAAATGATCTGATAACCAAATTTTATTTTTAGCTTCTATTTACTTAATATTTTTGCATAATGATATTTACATATCCATAGGTCTTATGTACACACACCAATATTGTCAACGATTTCTATTTTTTTTTTAGTAAGATTGGTTATTAGTGAATGTGGTTATTAGTAATTTCTTAGCAAGAATGGATTCATGAACATATCTGTCAAGATGTATCTCATTTATTTTACTAGTATAAATTTCATTTTATTATCAACAAATATTTCAAAATGGTACTTGAAAATGAATGCAAATTATTCATTGCAATATGATTTCTTTTTAGTCCAATTGTATCAAAAATAACACATACAATTTCTCAAACCAGCACTCTCTACTCAATGTGCTAACTATTGTGCAATAGAAATAAAATATTGGCCATTGTATACATTGTTTTAAAGAAAAAGAAAGAAAACTTCCAAATATCGCAACTATTAACCAACAAAATTGTTTGTTTTATCCACAGTAAAATCATTGTGCAATATATGAAGTAGATTGATAAGGTAATTTAACATATGTGATCATGTGTACTGTGACATTTTGCATCATTCCTAAATAGCATGTATAGTGTAGCATTGTTGTTTGAACTGCATTGTTGTGTTTTTACCTTGACAATCTAGAAATCAGCGAGTTTCTATATATCAGAAAAATTGTTTTGAAAACATGATTTCATGTTGCCATGGTTACCCTAGTCTGTGATAGCACGTGTATATTACATTGTTGCCACGGTGTGCGCGATATTTGTTTCTTAAGATTGCATGTGCCGTTCTCTAAACACATGTGTCATGTGGTCTCTATGATCAGTTTAACCCTCTCCCTGCTGGATTAGGCACTGCCGCACCAATACAGGGCATCTGTGGTTGTCTTCAGCATGGAGAGGGTTAAATGTAATGTCATTAACTGTATAAGTGACAAGAAAGACGTTTGTTGTATCTCACCCAGAAATATATATATACATATATAATCACTAATCAACTAAGGGCATGATCGATTTGACGATCCATCTTCCAGAAGACGTCTTCTTGCTGATCATTTTGCGGCAGAAGACGTCTTCTTCTTCTGGCAGACGATTTCCCGCACTCCACCTCCATAGCAGGGGCGCGTAGATGAACATTTCTACCAAAACGAGAAGACGCCAAATCGATCATGCCCTAAAAAACACATTTTTTTTGTAGATCTCGGTCATAGCCTCTTGTTTGCACACTGCACTATGGCATATCATCTTGATTGGCCATAGCATCTCGTCTGCACACTGCCCTATGTCCATAGCATGTTGTATGGTCATCTCATCTCGTTTCCACAGCTATTCCTGTCGTCGCAAATGGGTGAAAGATTCCCGCAGCGATGTTAAACTCCATATTCACTCAGCTATTCCACAGAAAGCTGTAAATCAACTACACTGGCACGCATTGGGGGACTGTGGAATAGTCACGTTAATCTCCGTCCTTAGATTTTACGTTTGTCGCAAATCTCGTCAGCAGCGTAGTCGCAAACCTTGTCAGCAGCTTAGTCATATTGCCTTCAATGTCTTTGACAATGACTACGGTGGAAAGGAAACACCTAGTATTTAACCCTCTCCATGCTGGAGGCAAGCGGAGATGCCCTCTAAAACAGCTGTACCTGTGCCTAATCCAGCAGGGAGAGAGTTGGTGGCTTCTAAACGTACATCGCAAATCTTGTCGGCGCTTATTGGCACACACAGTCTCTGATAGCATTATCTGATGAGAGCCCTTCGTAATGTCGAGTGTTTGTAAATAGTTTGTTGTAGGTTCTAGTGGTGCAGCACTGGCTTGCATTGCTATCGTGATAGGATGAGCTTTCAGTATTGCTACTGCTTGAGGTTTGACTTTTATCCACAATTGTATTGTTAGTGTTAGTAAGCTTAGTATATGGGAGTCGAGCTATCAGCTTCATGTTCATAGTGCGCATTGTTTGCAATACCTGTTCATAGTGGAATTGGGATCTGTATTAGTACAGGTGGATTGTTATCTGAACGACGGAATCGGGCAGGTGGATTATTATCTGGACAATAGAATCGGGTAGGCAGATTATTATCCAAACAATAGAATCTGACTGGTAGATTATTATCTGAACAATAAAATCAAAACAGGTGAATGTTATCTGGACAATGGAATCGGGTAAGCAGTTTATTGTCTGAATAATAGAATCAGACAGGTAGATTATTATCTGAACAATGGAACTAGACAAGTAGATTATTATCTAAATTTAATCAAATTCATATTTTCTGATATTATCTAAATTTAATCAAATTCATATTTTCTGACATTATCTAAATTTAATCAAATTCATATTTTCTGATATTTAGATGACAATAGTCCAGTCGGAATCAATGAGGCAGGTCAGAAGAGGTTAACAAGTGGTATTATTTGTGAGGAGGGTTTTCCCATTGGTTTAAAAATATAATCGTGTTGATGTGTAATAATCTCATTGGGTTTGTGAAATGTAGACATATACTGTAGTGTAGTTCATGCTACGCAGTAGAAATACATCCATTGCATTCAATCACAGTTCTCTCCCTTTGTGCAAGTCCCGTGCACAAATCTTACTATCGACCTCAATGTATATGAACCTATGATGGTATCACAGTTTACCATGTTCTGCCTATCATTTACCATTTGTGATATCAACCCATTAAATGGCCCATGTGTGTATATTGTGAAATATTAATTTAAACTTGTTTTTCATATTCTAACATTCTAAGTTTTGTGTGCATCTCCTACATTCCTTTTTATAACTATTCTCCCTTCTTATCCATTCCTATTTCATTGATCATCATCATCATCATCATCATTATTATGTAATCATTATCATCATCATCGTTATCTCAAATCAATCAATGAAATATAATATGAGAGGTGATCTCCGTTATCATTGAATATTACAAGTCTACACTTTGTTTTCCATTGAAATTTTATATGGCAATATAATAATGTGCTTGTTACTAGTATATATACAGTAGACCTTGCATTTAACGTACTCATTGGGACCGGTTATTTTTGTTCGTTATACGCGAAGTCCGTTATACGCATATACAGTAATTAGCTTTAGACAGAACCAGGATTTCCAGGGCAGTACGTTATAGGCGAGTGTCCGGTTTATTCAAGGCGGTTATATGCAAGTTCTACTGTATATGTGGATTAAAATACATACTGAAAAATGGTATCTGCGTCATACTGCCAAATGTCATCAATTTCAGAGATGATCCCTTTACATATTTTACTTGCCCATATCCTCCAAATGTTTAACCCTGTCCATGCTGAAGGCAACTGCAGATGCCGTAATGCCTAATCTAACGGAGGAGGATGTGTTGGGCAATAATGGCTAGTAGAGATGTCATGGGGATTTTAAAATAATAAAATTGTTAAAAAAGGTATAAATTGGCCTTTTCTTTTTTAGTATTTAATTTAGAATTTTAGCACAATTTGCTATATACTTGGTATTTCATACAGTGATCGCACAAGCTTTATTCTTTCATTTCCTAATACAATTTGTATAGCTTCCTCATTACTAATAGAGCACCCGTGTCTCACAAACAGATGTAAGTATATATACTGTATCTATTCACATATGTACTGCACGCTTTTCTTGTGTCATCATTAAGAGTCATCGTTTCATTATGTCGAGATGCATTAGATGCCGGATTGTTCAGCTTGTTAGCCTGTCTATGTGACGGAAAATATTGTTATGTTTTTATTGTTCATGTGAAATTATTTCTTGAAAAATAACATTTGAATACACGTATGCATTTTCAAGTTCTTTTCTTTATGGAGGAGCGACTGTGATCCCTATACGATTGGTTCTGGGCCATGTTGTTTGTACATGCACTTGACCATCTCAACTCCCTTGGGGGTATACAATCCACACTGCTGTTTCCTGTGTTAGGGAGAGATGCTACCGTCCAGGGTATCGTTTCTTAAAGTTCTCATATAGATCTACTACAAGACAATAAGGACTCTCGTAGCGACCTCTAATACATGGGGATCGTGCACTTACGAGAGCACTATTGTCGCATAGTGGATATGAGAGCTTCGAGAAACGATACCCTGGAACATATTACAAGCATATCCTACAGACATAATCACGAGGGAGGCATGTTCAGATAGTCGTTAAGTTGACTGTTCGTGGATCTTGGAAGTTCGATTGTTTAAATATTGTTTAAAACAACAACAAAAATCAAAAAAATTAAGATAGTCGATTCATGTACCGAACAGATCCAAGGGTAGGGTGGCACCCGAGTTCGAACCAGCCTGGATGTTTAAGCATCGATCGAAAATTACATTTAACCTTCAGCAAAGTTACCGATCATCCTTGGTTCTTGAGTACCAGCAGGTGCTTGCAGGTTTGCACTGTGCTACAGGCATGCAGACTTCTTCCTGCTTTAACTCTCAGACTCTCCATGCTGAAACGGGAGAGGCCCTGAAGATGCATTTGCCTACTCCAGCAAGGAGAAAGTTGAGGGCTAGACACGCTATATGCGAATGAATATTGTGACTCATACGCGAAATAACGCAAATTCGCAGATATAAAGTCAGGTTGATCGTATTGTGTTCGTTCGCATCCACTGTGTATGTGGTTTGGATATATATCCAAGCAGCACCGTTAATTTTTCGTATATATATATATATGCCCTCAGCAGTGAGGAGGTTAAAGCAGCACCGTCAATTAGGTAAAGTAAATCCAATTAGTTCCAAATAATAAGACATACATGCCAACACAGATAATTTTAGTTGAGATATATATTTACTGGTATACATGCTATATTATATATGTATATATAATTGTTATGTTACATCAGATAGCAAATATATTGAAAGCAGATGCTGTAATGGCTAATATCATAAAGTACGGGTGGGTTGTAGCGGAAGTAGTGTACAAGAGGGTGGGATGCATACAGACATTATGCCAACAGAAGACCAAACAATAACAAAGCGTCTCGGTACATAATTATCACAATCTTTTTTTCAGCAATTTGATTTTGTACAATATATCTAATACTTCAGGTTTGTATAGCTTTAACCCTCTCCCTGCTGGACAAGGCATGGCGCTTCAGGGCATGTCTGGTTGACTCCAGCATGGAGAGGGTTAACAACAGTGACGTCATCGCTAGAGATGAGGCATGACCTATGACCTCTGACCTCTGCTGATGATACGTAGCCTACCCTGATGCAGTTTTACAACAATAATTTTGCTCGACCTAGAGTTGTTTCACTTAGAATATTTTAGATTTCTGTTAACTTTTTGTTTTCACTGATTAATAAGAACTATATATAGTTACAGATTTTCACCCAATCATTAACAATGAAAGACTGAAATACATATTTTCCCCACACAAATATTGCAATTTTTTTAAAGGTGAGTGAGTGAATATGGAGTTTCCATTGTTGCATATACATTGTATATAATAAATAATGCTTATTTATCAATGTTTATGAACATTCTGGTTTACATCACATGGCCAATGTGGTTACTGCAACATGATGGTAACTTAGCAACATACAGCAAAGCTCCAATTAAAGCAAACCAAGTTAAGTCGCATGTAAGAGATAAAATCCTATTGAGAATATTGTTGTATTGTCACAATAAATGTTACTAAAGGTCGCATACTGATTAGAAAGTATCCTATTTCTCAAATTCACGATTGCAATCATTTATTGGTTTGAAGACATTTTACATGTTGAACGTATAAGTAAGTAAAACTGTACAGTAACAGACATAGTTAATTTGCAAGGAAACCATCACAACCAATCAAGTCATTCCAATTACAACAGTTGTAGTTTGAATACTAATATTAATTAACATTAAAAAGAAATACGAAAACCTTGAATATATGAAAATTTAAGTTAGTAAGTACCTGAGTCATAAACAGTTTTAGTTGTATTATGAAACCATTCAACCAGATCACCTGCATAGAAATATTAACCTCTTATCTGCTATAGCTAACTGCAGATGCCCTGTTTAACTCTCTCCCAGCTGTATTAGGCACCAACACCACTCTTTAGGGAATCTTCGGTTGCCTCCAGCATAGAGAGAGTTAAACATATACTAGTATGTTAATTTGCTATTAATTCATCATGGATTAACTAAAATCACTGGGAAAAATCTGTAGGGCATTGCCAGTTGCCTACAGCTGATAGAAGGTTAACGATACTTTGAAATGTATGCATATATATTATTGATAAGACTAAGGCTTGTTCAAATCTCTAGAAATTCCGAGATACGGAATCAAAGATTTTAATCTCACAGTAGGGAAAATCACAGAGCTAGTAGTAAGTTTGTCAATATAGCGGTATGTTATGTTCAATAATGATTTGGGGACACATAGAAAAATACAAGTGCTAAATAGCAGCGGTAATGGTGGTACCATATATGAACAAAGACTTATGATATGTACATTCACAACCATCTTGAACGGAGGACATTAGGGAAAATTCTGCCATTTAAGCCTCTCCCTGCTGGATTAGGCACAGGTACAGCCCTTTAACTGTTTAAGGCACCTCCAGTTGCCTTCAGCAAGGAGAGGGTTAATTAATGAATGGAATGCTGGCAGAAAACACTTTGGGTGTTTAACCCTAATCGATAAACTAGAATAGCCGCTTTACAGGGCATCCCAGGATGCCACTAGGAGAAAGAAGGGTTAACAATCCTGATTATTATTTTTCAAGTAGTCTTTGAGTAAAGTTTATAAAACCACAACCTTCTATCTTTATGAGCAATCATTCTTGTAACATACATCCAAATAATGGTTCTAATATATCTGTCTAAATCTCATTATTCAATTCTATCAAACCCAGATCTATATCACAATTCTGGTCAAATATGTCATCATGCATAATATTTCTATGCGATAGTACAATAAGGCCATAATGACATTTATACCCAGTCTGCAATCTCGTAAAGTATTGAAATAGAAATGTTTTGTATTTGTAAGCAATAAAACACATTCATGGAAACAAAATAATTACTAACCATATGGCTGTAATCCTTCCAACATTAATCACATAAACTGATTTAATATTTAATAAATGTGCTAATTTCTTTTACATCCTTGCAAGGGAGCTAATAAAGAAATACTAAAAGTTGTTATCTCCCTTGTTACAACCCAGGAATTTCATAAAATTGTCATAAGGTAGGTGCAAATCAAGGTATCACTTTCTGCTATAGTATAATAGTAAAAGGACGTTGCACACCTTGATTTAGGCTCGGACTACATTACGACCCTTCATGAAAGACAGTCCTAATGATTTGTTGGAAGGAATACAGTATTTATGGGCTTCCTTGATTCACAGAGAAATCTTTGCTATTTGAACATCAGCAGTGCACCTTTTTCTTATATATTCTACATCTACGTACAAAATCATTACAAAAATACTTCTATTATTTACAGGTGTATAAGGCATATACATTATGTCGAGTACATCCATACTCAAAATCTAGGCTTGCTAACACATTCATCAAACTCGCGATCACTATTTCATATTCTACATACCGGTAATGGGAAATGCTATGCATTTACAAGAATTATATTAATTGATTATTAACTCAGGTAAGCAAATTAATTATAATAAAACCAGATTAGTACATTTTAAGTAAACTACATGTATTATTAAATATTAAATATTATATTGGCATTCAGTAAAAATTGCAAAATCAATTATTAAGACAACTAGTAATGATAAAATGGAGAGAGAAAGGGAAAAAAACAGTTGCAAAACTACAGGTAGATATTATAATAAACAACTAATTTCAGAGAATATTTGTAATAATAATAATATACATACATTTACTGACCAACAAAATTTGATATGGAAAGAAACAAATACATTGTCTCTCTAAAACATACATCCCAATAACATTTCGCTATTATAATATGTAGAAATTAACAATTATAAAACTGTTAGTATTTCATAACACATATATATTGTAACAAAACTACGTAAAATCTAATAAACAAAATCTACAGCTAATTTCAACATTACAAATACACAACCCCTTTAAACACAACCTAATCATGAACGATATATAATTAATGGATACCTTGTTTTGGAATGCGGTGAAATTGACTTCATTCATTTCTAAGAAATGTTAATGAATAGAATTGACAGTTTATCTTAACTGTATAATATGATAAATACTAGTAAGTAAGAATGCAAAATTCTGTGCTGTTGGCACACAAAATATGACAAATAGCGACAATACAACTGGCCACAAATATTAAAATAGAAAACGTTTTTACTGTATTAAAAAACCACTATGGTAGATAAATTAACATTCAAATACACCCGTTCACCATACTTATTGTTAATGGAATGTACATATATTTGTAAAATGTATGTAAAAAGCTTTGTTAGATAAGGCAGCTTAGATATTTGGTGGTGAAAAACCATTCCTGTTAGCAATTGGAAATATATTTATAAGAAAATAACATGTCAAATATACAAGGCATCCATGATTAAATTGATTATTGCGTAGATTGGTCAAATGTCATGAATGTGTAATCAAAATATATTTCATCCTATTCCATGTTCATGAGGCTCATATGGAATAATAACAACCGTTGATTGCATTTCAAGTGCATTTGATATCATTCTCAACACCCTTAGAAATATGCACACTTGACACATTCTATTTTTTGGTTTTGTGTAGCAATACCAATCATTGATTTTCTTCAGTATTAAGCTGGTAAGCGTACTTCAATGTCTTCATTGCTCACTATATATATATATTCATCTCAAATCCCTGGGGAGTAAACTTATTAACACAAAACTCACTTCTTCATGAACATCCACAAACCGTGAACACTGAACGATAAATTATGGTTAATGACGATGTAGGATTCATAATTCCCTTGAGCGACGACAAACAAAAGTGATCGGATATCTTCGATGATGTAGAATCCAGCCGCCACGTGACTGGTCAGATATACGGCACATCCTTCGCGTGTTGATTGGTCGATAATCGATTAATGAAATACGGGTTCAAAAATTATTCAGAAGCCCGTAGAAATGAAAAATATACAAATATGTTTATGATTCAGAAAACCTACCAGAGGTCCATGGGTCCTAGAAATAGTACAAAAATACAATACAAAAAGAACAGTAGTATAATGTAATAGTAGTATAAAATATTACCCTCCCTTGGTACTAAAAGCAGTTAAATATAAAAGTCAGTTCAGCAATACAAGCTATTGATGCAGCGAGCATTGCTGATACGAAGTCTTCTCATAGTCTCTTTTAGTCTCTCATAGTATTTCTTATTAGGCTCTCTTAGTCTCTATACCTCTACCATATGAATAGATACCAAAACTCCTTCCAAGGTATGTATGATGCACAAATCGACAAACTTCAGATGACAGAGATGATTAACTTGGCAATGACACAGTCGACAGTCTTTTGAGTGTTGATGTTGATGAAATATTTTAAGTTGCGACAGCCGGCATACTTCAGAAGATGACACAGATGACATACTTGGCAATGACACAGTCGACAGTCTTTTGAGTGTTGATGTTGATGACATATTTTAAGTTGCGACAGCCAGCATACTTCAGAAGATGACACAGATGACATACTTGGCAATGACACAGTCGACAGTCTTCGAATTCCGACACAGATGGCATACTTCCGAAGATGGCACACTCGACACTTTGGTACGACACTCCTGAATACTACACATACATGACATGTCAAGTGATGACCAAAGTAGCATACTTAATGACGACACTGATGGACATACTTCGAGCAATGACAGAGACGACCAGTAAATATCAGGATAAGTTTTCGGATGATGACATCGACCTGCAATTATTCCCCGCATTCAAAGGTAAACACCATCCTCACGCCCAATTAATAACATCTTTTGATTCAATCATCGTTAACAATTCATAGTGGTCATGATGAGCTAGTCGTGGAGTCAGGTGAGAAGTCACATAAGAGGAAGTCACGTGGGGAGGGCAGTCACGTGCAGACTCACACGAGGACTTTGCTTCGAGGTTGGGCGTAGGTGGTGGTTGGTGATGCGATGCCCCCACTGATGCCATTGGGGAATGCCTCCTTGAACTGTCCCCCAGACCAGGTCTTCCGCCGTGCTGAAAACGAGGACAGAAAATAGTTTGTATATACTCAACCAAAAAAGAAAGTATGCATGTTGAAATCTTGAATATTTGTTTTATATTCTGCCATGAACGTCATCTGGTTCATGAAATAAATGTAAATCTGAGATTGATCCACCTGTCTTACAGCTTACTGACATGACCCAAGCTTACTGACATGACCCAAGCTTACTGACCTAAGCCAAGCTTACTGACATGACCCAAGCTTTACTGACATGACCCAAGCTTACTGACCTGACCCTAGGTTACTGACCTGACCCTAGCTTACTGACATGACCCGAGCTTACTGACATGACCCAAGCTTACTGACCTGACCCAAGCTTTACTGGCATGACCCAAGCTTACTGACCTGACACAAGCTTACTGACATGACCCGAGCTTCAACTGACCTGCGTCCTGCTTGGTCTTGAGGGTGACCTGCTTGGCGAGGTCATGACTGACCTCCAGTAGATGTGACCTCCTCTGCTTCTCAATGGCCGCCTTGCGGTGGACGTCCTGCCCAATTCGGCTGATGTCAGGTTGAGACAGGGAGTGCACACTGAAACAGGAATGGAATACAATAGAACTAAGTACTGTATTTGACGTATTATATGCCCACAGCGTTAAAAAAAATTGATACTGGGGGGCGTTTATTAAAGTCAGAAAGAAACACAAATTGCTTGTGAAAAATGTGATATTTTACGTTGGCTTCCTTCAAATGTTGTTGAAGTAACATCAAATATAACACAAAAAGAGGTAATTTTGATATCACATTGCTCAACTCTGATTGGCCAATGTAAGGTCAATATCCCATTGCTCACCTCTGACTGGCCAATATTCTTTTGATCTTCTCCGCCTTCTCTATCCTCTCGTGTCTCTCTGTGTCCGTGACTTCTTCCTCGTCGGAATCCGGGACATATCTATCCGGAATCTCCACCATGTCTGGTCGGAACAGCTGGAATCATTCCAGAGATGGAATCAGGGCTCAATTTAGCGACAAATTTGGGAGCCATGGTGACCTAATTTTGCATTTTAACCAATAGTTAATTTAATTTAAGTGTTTCTGGCTATGCAGGAGTCAAATGACTCATTGGAAAAAAATTGTAACTGAGGCCTGGGATGAAATCAGCAGGTACAACCTGGCTTAAGAAATGAGTAATTTAGAATTTCAGCCATTTGCGACTAGCTTAACAGGTAGATATTGTAAGCACTACTGAGCACCCATTGAGGTGCTATATAAGTACATTATTATTTTATTTTATTTTAAATTATTATTATTATTATTATTATTATTTTATTTTTATTTTTTAAAATTATTATTATTATTATCATCATTATCATTATTATTATCATCATAATTATTATTATTATTGTTATTATTATTACTATTAATTTACCACACTAGAATTAGGTTGTAACATTGTAGTTTATTTTGAGAATTGCACAATTGCGGGGAATTTAAAATGTTCAACGTACAATTTCCCGATCAATGGTGTACTCGTCAAAGTTTTCATTGTCGACTTGCTGCGTAGAACTTTTCACAATGTCAGGAACGTTGTCGATCTGAAAGTAAAGACACCATCACTGTGTGACCGCTGTCGTGTAAGGTTTCTGATTCAGCACACTGTAATTACACTAATAATTCAAACCCTCTAAAAGTTCGAACAGCTGAATTAATCTCCGTGAAAAACATATTATGAACACAGCCAGTATTTTTTTTTTGTATTGGGGTTTAAAGTCGCTTTCTAGAATCTTTCACTAATATCATGACTTGTCAGTTTTAGGGCAGG
>JAUTBV010125884.1:0-12619 GCA_032361325.1 Lepetodrilus fucensis
AAGATGCAATTGACACCCTGTATTGGCTGAAAGGCGAATAATGTTACCAGTGTTTTGAGGAATTTCAGGTTCAAATAAAATAATATTTAGCATAGTTAATAACTCATTGGTAAACAATAAAAAAATAATTACTTGGTAAAAAATTGCTTTATTAAGATGGTGCATGTGCAAATTTGACCACTATATTGACGATACTTTATCACTAATATAGTGCTACTGTAAGCTCCCCAATAAGTAATTAACTAAGGGATTATTCTTTATGGTATCAGGAATGTTTATATAATGATTCCTTATAATTTAATGAAAAATAATTGTGAACATTTTGTAAGACTCGCTCATGGTCTAAAAAAAGAAAGCACCCAAATACAACAATATTTCATTGCTACTTTAGGAATAGGCGTAGTATTGAAAAGCAATAATGCTTTTATTCAATCTGTCGCAGGTGCCGCTACAATTGCTTCTTTACTCACGTCAAGTGAAAAAAGTCCATTTAAAAATGTAGCTATTGCTATGGGCATGGTCGCACTTATAAACAGATAAGCACTTGCTATATTAGAAAATGCTTATATAATGTGCGCAACTAAATTATTTGAGGTTTTGTCATGTTTGGACAAGCTATAGGTTGCGAAGACGCAAAAACAATTATAGAAAATGGTGGTCAGTTAATCGACGTAAGAACTCCAATGGAGTATCAGCAGTTTGCTATCCCAGGTGCTATCAATATCCCACTGCAAGAGTTGCAGTTTCATGTAGAAAAGCTAGACCCACAAAAGCCCACCATTTTATATTGCCGTAGTGGCTCACGTAGCGGTTATGCACAAATGATGTTAAACCAAATTGGCTTTAAAGAAACTTATAACTTAGGTTCAGTTAATAGCTACTTTACCTGTAACTAATTGATATAAAAAAGCAACCTTTGGGCAACCGTGCAAAGCTTGCTTAATATAGGTACAATAGCTCGCTATTAAAACGATATAGCGAGCTAAAATGCCTAAAGCAAGTGAGTTGAAAAGAGGAATGGTCATCAATATTAAAGACATTCCGCATATGGTTAAAAAAATAGAATCACGAAGCCCATCGTCGCGTGGTGCATCAACTATTTACAAAATTCGTTTTACCAATTTGCAAACAGGTCAAAAATTAGATGAGTCGTATAAAAGTGACGACTTATTAAAAGAAGGTGATTGCACACGAGAACGTGTACAGTTTTCTTATATGGACGGCGATGCTTACGTCTTTATGAATACCGAAGATTATAGCCAACACACTATCAATGGTGAAGACTTAGAAGGGCAAGCTGAGTTTTTAACAGAAGGTTTAGAAGGTATTTCGATGCTGTTTTCTGACGGTGTTGTTTTAGGGATAGAGCTACCAACGACCGTGTCATTAGAAATTATAGAAACAGACCCATCCATTAAAGGTGCATCTGCATCGAGCAGAACCAAACCTGCACGATTTGTAACTGGGCTAGAAATACAAGTGCCAGAATATTTAGAGACAGGCGAAGTGATTAAAATAAATACCTCGACCCACAAGTTTTCATCACGCGCATAGATATTATTTTCAGGTTTATTTTTTTATGTTTAAATTTGAACTTTAAAGCGCCAATATAGTCAGCATAATTAGAAAATATCACAACATAAAAATCATGGAAAACACGCACAGTATTCAAGCTTTAGAAAACCACATCAAACAGCAAATTATTGGTCAGCCATTATTGGTTAACCGTATGCTTATTGCCTTATTGGCAGACGGACACTTACTGGTAGAAGGGCCACCGGGTTTAGCAAAAACACGCGCCATTGTCAGTTTAAGTGACGGTGTAGAAGGTGACTTTCATCGTATACAATTTACGCCCGACTTACTGCCTGCTGACATTACCGGTACAGAAATTTACCATGCCGAAGATGCCACCTTTAAATTTCAGCAAGGGCCGTTGTTTCATAATTTAATTTTGGCAGATGAGATTAACCGTGCACCTGCAAAAGTACAATCTGCCTTATTAGAAGCTATGGCAGAACGGCAAGTGACCGTGGGTAAAAAAACCTACAAACTGCCCGACTTGTTTTTAGTGATGGCAACGCAAAACCCAATCGAGCAAGAAGGAACTTACCCATTGCCAGAAGCACAGCTCGATCGTTTCTTAATGCATATAAATGTGGACTACCCTGATGCCAAAGCAGAAAAAGAAATATTAAGATTAAACAGAGCCGAAGCAGACGCTAAAAAAGAAGCCTCTAGCGATGGGGAGATGCTTGATAGCAAAAGCAGAGAAGGCACCGCTCCCTTGCTCCAAAAAGACTTGTTTGAAGCACGAACTGCCGCACGTAATTTGTACCTAGCCGATAATTTAGAAGAGTACATAGTGCAACTAACCCAAGCAACACGCCAACCTGAGTATTACAATCGTGAACTAGCAAGCTGGTTAGAATATGGTGTCAGCCCACGCGCCACCATTGCTTTAGATGCTTGCGCACGCGCACACGCCTTCCTAAATGGGCAAGAATATGTCACTCCAGACAATATACAAACCGTATTGCCCGATATTTTTAGACACCGCTTACTACTAAGTTACGATGCACAAGCCCAAGGGGTCGACGCAGAACAGGTGATTAAAAAGATTTTACAAGTGGTTCCTGTCCCTTAGGTTATAGCTTAAAACACCATGCACCCAACGCAACTTAATTTAGAAGACCTCGTTTTATTACAAAAACGAATGCTTGAGAAACACAATAAAGAAATGTTTACCTCAAGCCGTTCGGGTGGGCGCGTGTCTGCTTTTAAAGGGCGCGGTATGGAGTTTGACGAAGTACGTTTGTATCAACCCGGTGACGATATTAGGCAAATTGATTGGCGCGTGACTGCCCGTACTGGCAAAACGCATACCAAACTCTTTCACGAAGAACGTGACCGTGCTGTTTGGGTGTGTGTGGATTTTTCACAGTCGATGTTTTTTGCAACTAAAAACCAGTATAAAAGTGTTTTAGCCTGTTACTTTGGTGCTTACCAGTTGTGGTTGGCATACAGTAAAAAAGACCGATGTGGCGGTATTGTTTTTAACGAATCAGAACAATACATTGTTAAACCAAGCACACGCAGAAAAGGCATTTTGCATTTTTTAGCGAAATGCGTCGCCATGAATAATGCACCCACTGTAGCAGAAAAAAAATACGATATTAATCACACCATTAAAGAGCTAAAAGCCCTTAATAAAACCGGCAGTTTGATTGTGATTATTAGTGATTTTTACCAGCTCAATCCGCAAGGTTACGACATGCTGTTACAACTTGCCAGACACAATGAAATTTTACTGCAATGGGTTGTTGACCCTTTTGAGCTTGCACCCCCTAAAAAGAATTTTAATGTGACCGATGGCAATAATATTATTACCTTGTTTGCATCTAAAAAGAGTAACCGAAAACAGTACCAACAAAATATAACCACCTTAAAAACAAAGCTATTAAAACTAGCAAGGCATCCGTCTATTAAAGCGGTTATATCTAATACTAAAGATGCAACTGACCTACCACGAGCTATAAATGAAGCTTGAGCTAAAAAGTGTCCACTTACCGTCTGACGTTGCCTTTTGGCCGCTTGCACCTGCATGGTGGGTTATTATCGCAGTCATTATTGCCCTAATTGTACTGGCATTAATCTACAAGGGGTCGACGCTACGGGCACATAAATTAAAGTTAAAACAATTATTTGTAGATGCTGAAAAAACCTTTGATAACCTAAGCAACATTGAAGCACCCATCATCATGTTGCAACAAAGTAATCAGGCATTAAAGCGGGTAATAATTAGCTTAGATGAACTGCAAAAAAATAATGATTCAGTCGCGTTAATCCATCAAGCGCAATGGTTGCACTTGCTTGAACAACGCGCAGCGCCGTTTAGGTTTTCAGAAACAACAAAAACCATGCTGAGTGATGCGCTTTACCAACCGAAGGTTGAGCTGGATTCTGCCAAGCTGATAAACGAATTAAAGCAGTGGCTTAAACAGTGTCGTAAAAACCATGTTTGATTTTAATTTACCTTATGCTGTTGTTTTATTGCTTGTACCGTTTATCGTCCGCCGGTTTTTATCTGTCAGTTCAGAACATAAACAATCTGCCTTAATTTTCCCTGCGTGGATAGAAAAAAATCAGCCAGAGCATCATCAAAAAAGAAACCACAGCAAATTAGCACAACTACTGCTTTGGCTAATGTATGCCAGCTTAGTTGTTGCCCTAATGCAACCCATGTGGGTGGGTGATCCTATTCGGATTCAAGATAACGGGCGTGATTTATTACTGGCAGTCGATTTGTCTGGCAGTATGAAGCAAGAAGATTTTGTCGTAGATGGCAGAACGACCAACCGCTTTGTCGCAACACAAAAAATAGTTAGCGAGTTTATAGAGCAACGCAAAGGTGATCGTGTCGGCATGATTATGTTTGGCGATCATGCCTATTTACAAAGCCCACTAAGTTTCGATTTAAAAACCGTTAACCAGTTTTTACAAGAAGCCTTTATCGGCATGGCAGGGCAAAAAACTGCCATTGGAGAAGCCATCGGCTTAGCCATAAAAAAACTAACCGACATAAACAACCCACAAAAAGTATTAATTTTAATTACCGACGGTACTAACACCTCTGGTACAGACCCTATAGAAGCAAGCGAAATTGCCGCCCAAGAAAACATCGTGATACACACCATTGGTGTCGGTGCAGATGAAGTAATTGTAAGAGGATTTTTTGGTCGGCAGCGCGTTAACCCATCACGAGACTTAGACGAAGTAACCCTAAAAAAGATTGCACAAATAACCGGTGGTCAATACTTTAGAGCGCGTGATACCCAAGAGCTAAAAAATATATACGATCAGCTAGATGCCCTAAACCCAGTAAAACGAGATAAACTTACCTTTAGACCAGAAAGTGCCTTATTTTATTGGCCGTTAATGGCAATGTTATTTTTTGCGATGGTAGCAAAATGGGTGAGTACACGAACATGATGAGCCAATTTCATTTATTACGCCCAGAACTATTAGCCTTAGTTATCCCAGCGTGGATGTTTTTATTTTGGCTACACGCTAAAAAAAGCCACAGCGAAAATTGGAAAAACATCGTTGATGATGCCCTGCTAGAACACGTTGTACAACAACAGCCCGACATAAAAAAATCAGCCATTTGGTTGCATGCCTTAGCACTATTAATAGCAGTATTTGCAATTGCAGGCCCCAGTTGGCATAAACAACCGCAACCTGTTTTTGAAGATAAGTCAGCCTTAATTATCGCCTTAGATTTATCGCAATCTATGTTAGCAGAAGATGTAAAACCCAACCGCCTATCACGCGCGAAGTTTATTATAGATGATATTTTAAATAGCCAAGAAACAGGTCAGTTTGCACTTATAACCTTTGCTAAAGAAGCTTTTGTTGTAACCCCATTTAGTAATGACAAAGCCACGCTTATTCATCAACTAAGTGCATTAACGCCCGACATAATGCCTGCACAAGGCACTAACTTTGCAGACGTGATAGACAAAGCAGAACAATTGCACCGCAATAACGAGTTAGATAAATCGCACTTATTAATCCTTACAGACACGTTAGAAAACGTAAACGCTGACGACCTAAACACACAACTATTTGATGTTAGTATTTTAGCCATTAGCCAGCTAGATGGTGCGCCCATTCCTAACTTACAAGGGAGTTTTGTAAAAGACTATCAGGGTAATATTGTTATTAGTCAATACAATAAAACAGTCGCTACTATTATTGGCTCTAAAACACATGTTCGTTTGCGCCAGTTAAAAAGTAGCGATACAGATCTTGCCTATTTATTGCCAAAATACCAAGCCAGTTTAGATAAAGAGGGAGAGCGCGAAAGTGAAATATGGTTAGACCAAGGTCACTATTTTGCATGGTTATTGTTGCCTTACTTTTTGTTCTGGTTTAGAAAAGGCTTGTTTTATGGGCTAGTATTTTTCATTTTACCTGTTCCACAAGCAGATGCTTTTGACTTGCCAACATGGCTACTTAACGACAACCAAAAAGCACTCACCGCCTTTAATAAAAAAGACTACCAACAAGCGGCAAAACAATTTAATGACCCTAACTGGAAAGCCAGTAGCTTATTTAAACAAGGCAACTTTGAAGACGCAGAAGCCATTTGGAATAACTTGGACGATGCAACCAGTGCCTACAATGCAGGTAACGCCGCCGCAAAACTTGAAAAATTACCAGAGGCAGTCGCGCATTATAAAAAGGCATTACAAAAACAGCCAGATTTTCAGGATGCAAAAGACAACTTAAAAACAATAGAAGACTTTTTAAAACAACAAAAAGAGCAAGAAAAGAAAGACCAAAAGTCAGATAAAAAAGATCAAAAACAAGATCAGTCAGATTCAAAAGATAAACAAGACCAAAAGCAAGACCAAAGCCAAGATGGCAAAAAGGGTGATAAAAAAGGCGAGCAACAAAAAAAGCAACAAGCATCTAAAAGTGAAAAAGATCAGCAAAAAGAGCAAGCTGAAAAAAGCAAGGGGTCGACACCAGAGGGTGAAAAAACCGAGCAAGAAAAAAAACAACAAGAAGAAATGCAAAAACGTTTAGAGCAAATGCAAAAACAAATGGATAAAGAAAAAGAAAACCAAACTGAGCAACAACAAGTCGTTCCTAAACAGCGTCAGCTAAATAAAACAGAACAATGGTTGCAACAAATTCCTGATGATCCAGGTGGTTTGTTGCGTAATAAATTTAATTATTATTCACAGCGACATCAACAAAGAGACAGTCAACAGCCATGGTAATAAAACGATTAATCATCATCGCGCTATTATTAAGTTTTAGCGTGGTTAGTCAGGCAACCATCACATTAAAAATAGATCGTGATGATATTTCATTAAGTGAATCGTTTAAGTTGTTTTTTGAAAGTGATGCATCGGTTGATGATGATCCTGATTTTTCACCACTTGAAGTTTACTTTAGTATATTGGGGCGTTCTCAAAGTTCGAGCACATCCATTATTAATGGCAGCTTTAGTAGCACCAAAACATGGGTGTTAACCTTAATGCCAAAGCAAGCAGGTAAAATCACCATCCCTGCTATTTCATTCGGGTCGGATAAAAGCACACCTTCTATTTTAACCGTTAATGCGCGTAGCAAAGCACCAACATCAAGTAACGATAAAAACATATTTATAGAGGCAGAAGTTGAAGACAAGGCTCCAATTATTGGACAACAAGTATTGTTAAAGGTAAAAATATATACCCGTTTGCAAATTAGCAGTGCTCAATTATCAGAGCCTAGAACAGTTGGTTTTGAAAGTGAATTTCAGCAACTGGGACAAACGGCGCGTTATTCTAGCGTTGTTGGCGGTAAAAACTATACAGTCTTGCAACAAAACTATTTGTTTACACCGCAAACAGCGGGACAAGGTACGTTAGAACCCATTATATTTCAGGCAGATACAGGGCGTAGCAGTAACCGATTATTCTCACCTTTTGATCAGGGTGAGCGCATAAAGCTACAAACCGCTCCTGTTGTTATTAGTATTGCGGCAGAACCATCAACACCGCATCAACTTTGGATTCCTGCAAAGGCATTAAAAATTAGCAGTCAAATTGCTAACGGCCCCTATAAAGTAGGTGAGCCAATTAACTTAACCATTGTGATAGAAGCCAAAAACCAAATTGCAGAACTGTTACCCCTTTTACCTTTAGCAAAACAAACAGGGTTTAAAAGCTATGCCGATAAACCCATATTTGAAAACAGCCCAACTAAAGATGGTATTGATGGAAGGCTCACGCAAAAATACGCAATAATTCCTCAAAAAGAAGGGCTAATCAACTTACCAGAATATACCGTGCAATGGTGGAATACAGAAACAAACCGTTTTGAGACTTCAAAAATTCCTGCCAGACAAATTAAAGTAACTGCCGCGCAAGCACAAATGGCTGACAGAACGAGAGAGAATAATGACGTAGTGGTTGCGCCAATTAATCCACCAGTCAATCAAAATAACCATAGTACAAATGAAAGCCTACTACCATGGCAATTGCTTAGCCTTGCCTTTTTTATATTGTGGTTAGCAACTCTTATTTATCATTTAGCCAATAAAAATACAGTACCCAAAACAGCGGTAAATGTTAAAGCAGTAAAAAATAACAGTAAAAAGTTATTGCTAACAGCTTGTCAAAATAACAATGCAAAACAAAGCCAAAAATATTTAATTGAATGGGCGCAAGGCATTTTTGAAGATGAAAGCATCTCAAATATTCAGCAAATAAAACAAAGGGTGAGTAAAGATTTTGCTATTGAAATTGATGCACTACAACATGCGCTATATAGTGAACAGAAAAATAATTGGAACGGTTTGAAATTAGCCAGTGAAGTTAAAAACGTTCAGATAAGTAAAACAGCAACGGAAGATAAAAAAGGGCTTAAAAACTTGTACCCTGATTAATTACCTGAGATATTTGCCATCTCAACCAAGGGGAAAGTTGAGATGGCAAACAAAACTTAATCAGTGCAAAGCGCTTCTCCAGCTTCAATCATTAGCTCCATAACCACTTCCATCTCAGTAGGGTTTTCGTTGGCAATTTCTTTCCAGCTTTCGCAGTTTACAGCAAGTATTTCTGATGACATGAGCTTAACCTCTATTAGAATATAATAAAATACTAATATAGCATTGTTTAACCTCTTTGTCTTGATATAAATCAAAATAATAACGTTATTTATGCAACCTGATTAAATACAATAACGCCTTGGTATAAGCCAAAAGCAATAATTAATAGCCCTGCTGCTTTTTTTACCCACGGTTTTTTTAAGTTTGTTGCAATGTTATTAGCAAATAAAACCATCGCAAATAAGTTGGGTAATGTACCCAAACCAAAAGCAAGCATAATTAAACCGCCATTTAACCAACTGGTGGAGCTAATTGCCCAAATTAAAACACTGTATACCAAACCGCAAGGTAACCAACCCCAAACCATACCGACTAAATAAGCTTGATAGTCTTTTTGTATCGGTATCCATTTTCTACCAATAGGCTCAATACGTTTCCAAACATGCTGTCCTAAATACTCAATTTTAAGTATCCAATTTAACCAGCCGGCAACGTACAAACCCATTAATATAAGAATGCTAGACGCAAATAAAGACAAATAAAGCTGGCTAGCTTTAATGTCAGCAAAGTTTTCTAAGGCAAAACCAATGCCACCAAAAATCATCCCAGCAATCACGTAACTATTAACCCGTCCTAAATTATAAAAAATAGTACGTTTAACCGATGGAGGGCTACCAGGTTGTTGTATACTAATGGCAGACACAATACCGCCACACATCACCACGCAATGTGTGCCGCCAAGTAAGCCAATTAAAAAAGCACTAATAAGTTGTTGGATGTCGATAGACATAATGTTACTGTATTTTAAAAGACACCAAGTATACCAATAATTAATAAAAAGGAGGCACAATGTCGATAAAGGATTGGCCAGAAGGAACACAACCACGTGAGAAGTTATTAGCTAACGGATCGAGATCACTAGCAGATGATGAACTGCTTGCGATTTTTTTACGGGTTGGTGTAAAAGGAAAATCTGCGGTAGAACTTGCCAGAGATTTAATTGACCACTTTGGCAACTTACGAGAAATTTTACACGCAGACATGGACAGCTTTTGTGAAGCAAAAGGGCTAGGGCCTGCAACCTACGTACAACTACAAGCCGTGTTAGAGATGAGCAGAAGGCATTTAAAACAAAGCCTAGATCGTGACGTGTTGCTAACCTCCGCCCAACAAACCCGAGACTACCTATCGCTACAGTTAGCAGAATATCATTCAGAAGTTTTTGCTTGCCTATTTTTAGACAACCAACACCGCGTTATTAAGTTTGAAGTGCTTTTTTACGGCACCATAAATCATGCGAATGTTCATCCTCGTGAAGTTATTAAACGCGCATTGCATCACAATGCTGCCGCAATTATTCTCGCTCACAACCACCCATCTGGGCAAGTCAAACCAAGTAAAGCAGACGAAGAACTAACGGCCGATTTAAAAACAGCACTGGCATTAATAGATGTACGGGTGTTAGATCATTTTATAGTGGCACAAAACCAGTGTGTGTCTATGGCAGAGTTGGGGTTGGTGTAAAATTTTATTGTTTAATATAGTGGAGTTATTGAAAATAATTCCTTTTTTTTGTTAAGATTGGAAAACTTCATTGACTAGGTAAGAGATGAAAATTATGAATGCAAAGTATAATGTCCGAGTTGGGTTGATTTTATGTTAGGAAAACCATCAGAAAATTTAATAAAGGATGGGGTCGAATTTGAAATTCTTTCTAAAATCCAGAGCTTCCCTGCGACTAGATATTATGGGAGTAAAAAAAGGTTGCTTCCTTGGATATATGAAAACACAAAAGATTTAGCATTTAGTACTGTTCTCGATGTTTTTGGAGGTACAGCAAGTACGTCTTTGCTTTTTCAAGCAATGGGTAAAAAAGTTACTTTTAATGATGGTTTAAAAAGTAACCAAATTATGGCATCTGTTTTGTTGCAACAAAAAAAAATTACTGTCAGCAAGGAGGAGTTTGTTCACTTTATAAATGAAGTAGTTCCTGAAAAAGGCTTTATTAGTAATAATTTTAAAAATGCTTACTATACGGATCAAGAAAATAACTGGCTTGATGGGATTGCAATAAAAATCCACTCTTTAAAAAACAAAGAGCAACAAGCAGTCTATTTTTATTGCCTTTTTCAAGCATGTTTGCAAAAAAGACCATTCAATTTGTTCCACAGAGAAAACCTAAATTTACGTTTGAAAAATGTTAAACGATCTTTTGGTAACTTAAAAACATGGAATACAGAATTTACAACATTAATGCTTAGAAGTTATGTACAACTTAATATAAATTCAAAAGGAAAAAAAATAAAAGCATGTGTAAAGCCTGCGACTGATGCGTTAAAAGTTAAAGGTAAGTACGATCTAGTGTATCTTGATCCACCGTACGTAGATAAAAAAGCAAATTCAGATACATATTTAAAAAAATATCATTTTTTAGAAGGGTTAAGTAGTTATTATGAATGGGATGAAAAGCTTGTTAATTGCGGTAGTAGGTATAATCATGACAATATAAATATGGAGTTAGCAAAAAATAAAGTTTTATTTGAGTCTTACTTGTTTAAATTGATAAAAAAGTATAAGGGTTCGATAGTTGTTCTTTCATATATGTCAGAAGCTTATCCTTCTAAAGAGGTTTTTGAGCAAGTGTTTAAAAAAATGTTTTTAAGTGTAAAGGTTATAGAAAAAGAATTTAGCCATGTTTTAGCAAAGTCAAAAAGGAATGAATTTTTAATAATAGGGATACCAAATGATAAATAATTTATTTGACATAATATTAATAGTTTGGCTTATATTAATGTTCTTCTATGTGCGCATTGCAAATAGTAAAAAACTTTCTGAATATTATGAGACTGTGCTTACGTCAATAGATGATATTTCTTATATATTCCCCTTTATTTTTTTTATTATTTCATTAATTGTTGTTGCGGCATTAGTTTTATTTAATGGAAGTATTGGGCGAATTGGAGAGTCAATACTTTCGGGATTAATAGTTGGTCTTTTAACGTTAATTATTTCAATAATAATTAATTATTCACAATTAAAAGCAATAGATTTATTTAAACGGTTAAAAATTAAAAATATTTTAAGGTCACGAAGTGATCCCATCTATTACTCAAAAGTTATTAAGAATGCTAAAAGTAAGTTATGGGTTATGGGGGTTACAGCAAGCCGACTGACTGCAGATTTTATCGATGATCAATCACCAGAGGAATCTAAAAAAATTTTACTAAAGAAAATAGAAAATGGATTAAAGCTTAGGCTTTTATTGCCAGATTTTCGGGACGGCTTACCAGATAATGTGTTAAAGCCGTTGCATGAATCTACACTTCTAAAGCTTAGTAAGTTACCTGTTAATACTCGGAAAAATATAGAAATAAAGTTTTATGACTCTAAGCCTGCTCATAGTATATTTTCTACCGAAAATGAATGTATTGTTGGTCCAATTTTTCCTGGTGTTGAAAGCAAACATACCCCCGGTATCCACCTAGAAAGTAACGGAGATTTTGTTAATCAGTATTTGAAATATTTTGAAGATGAATGGAAAAAAGCAAAAATACATAACTGGAGCAGTTAAGTATGTATATTAATTATTATTCAAGATTACATCTCCTGTTGATATCAATGTTTAAAGATGGGTATAGAGTTAATGGTGGTCTGGGGTTTTCTATTAACTTGCCTAGTGGGAGAGTGAAATTTTATAAATCTAAACAGGTAAAGCTTGTTAATGAAACATTGTTTGAATTTGATTCGTCACGTGTTGTTTCTATAATAGAAACAACACGTGAACGATTAAATCTTCAGTTTGGAGTGAAGTTGGAAGTCTCTAATATAATACCTATTAATCGTGGTTTTGGTTCAGGAACATCAATTAAGCTTGCATGTTTAGAAGCTCTTTTTATAGTCAATAACGAACCGTATGATAGTAAAACTTTAATCGAGTTATCAGGAAGAGGAGGGACTTCTGGGATAGGGGTGCATAGTTATTTTACTGGAGGATTTATTTTTGACCTTGGA
>JAUTBV010125895.1:0-12619 GCA_032361325.1 Lepetodrilus fucensis
CAGATACAAATGATTGTAGTCATGTGACAAACAACAATGCCACCAAGAGGTGTGATGTCATACATTGTGACGTCACACATGTAAAGTCACTACTTCAGACTTCTTCATGACTGCCTAAAAGACATTTTCCAACTTAAAATGGATATTACGGTCTTTTCTACAGTTATGTGATAAATATAATCGTCACCAACTCGTTTAATAAATTCAGTATTGAATGACCACTCATGTTAGATCCTCTATATATATCATCCAACAATTACATTGGCAGCCTGTGATTTCTTCAGTAAAACTCATCTCTTGTGATTTTCGTTGGTAAGCGTAGAATCTGATAGGAAGTTTATCTTCCGAATATAGGTATACGATATTGTATAGGTACAGTCCAGATGTTGGGAGGCATGCTAATATAGACAGGTTACATGGAATGGGAGGGTCGTGCAGTACTCATGTGGGTACTAGTGTACTTGAAGATGAGTACCATTGCGTTAGAGAATTCCCAGCTTACCAAGATCAGAGAAAACAATATATTCTTACCAAACATACTAGGCCGAGAAGCTCTGACCGTCATAGTACAGCTTGACGCCGTATATCGGCAGAGGGTAGCCTCCATCAAAGCCAAGGGGCGCGCAGTTTGCGGGGTGCGCCAGAGGTGTAGCTAAATTACTGTGTTTAGGGTGCATATAAATAGCGCATTAATACAAATGTCAGTGAATGGAATGGTTGTGGTTTGACCCAGAACAGGAATTAGGAATGTCTTCACACCAATCCATGGTGGCTACATCCGGGTACGACAATCCTAGGTTCCCGAGGCCTGAGCTGATGGTTGCCGTAAATCGTAATTGCTGAAGAAACAGCTCGGCATTACATCTATGAAGTCTTTAGGTCTCAACGTTCTGAACCAGGCCCACACAACCATTGCATGTACTCTAAGGACGGCGTATATATATATATATTATGATCCAATGTAAATCCAAATGACAAGTCGTGATATTAGTGAACGATTCTAGAAAGCGACCAAAAATACAATACAAGTGACATTCAGAAGTGCATTGCAACATAAAATCATCAACAGTTAACACTATCGCAGCAAGTTTATTTCATCAGCATTATTAATATTTAGGAAGCATTAAACTTGAAAGATAAACGAGGCCATAGACTCTCAGGCTGAGAACATTGGATTTTACAATGTGAATCTAAGTCACCAAAGATATCGACAATTGAGCTTCTCTAGGATGTTCAGAGTAGACGCATACCCATCATCTGGAGAATCCCACACCGTCACCACACCGTCACCACACCGTCACCACACCGTCACCACACCGTCACCGCACCGTCACCGCACCGTCACCACACCGTCACCACACCGTTACCACACCGAGATACTTTAATTGTATTGCAGGTATTGCTGAAAGGTGTTCATCAAAGGACCATGCATTTTAACACGGTATATCTCAGTACAAAACACTTGGACAGGTGGGATGGGCAATGGCCGATCTTCGGACTTCGTAGCCAATGGTGCCAATTTCAAATTAAAACCCGTATCTGTTCGCGGAAGTAATCTTTTCGATGCGACGATGATCGGAAATTCTGTCTGTACCGTCACAGTGCAGTCGTCGTCAATGGTTCGTCAGGACCAGCCTTTTGTCGTAGGTTTCCTACAACACTCAATTGGTAATTTACAACGATATGGCGGCTGTAAGCCCCAGTTCAATGAATACAGAAAAATAAAGAGTCTGTTATAGAAACGCAGCACTTGCGGTGTCGTAAATATGGTACTGATCATGAACCAATGCCAAGAAACACCAAGTCAATGTTTACTATGACCCCGAACACATTTCAATTTGATCATATACATATATTTTGCATTTAGACATCAGAGATAGATTTATATTAATATTAAACTATGATATGGACGCACGTTTTGTTTTGTTGAAGATGTTATATGCCATGATCAACGTGTTTTTTCTTACTGCGTCTTTTCTTTTTCTTCTGGTTATTCACGCATATTAGTACAGGAACGAAATCAAGCGCACCTATGTATAATTACTTATCATTAGCATATATTTACAAGCACTAGCTATCGACGTCGATTGAATTCCCTATACGTCACAATATGGCAATTATATCTGAATATGACTAATTTTGAGGTGTGACCCATTCATAACTTTTTCCTCTACGGATTTCCTATGCCGTACTAAACCAATTCATCGGCGTGAAAGTAATCATCACATCTGCATAGCTCGCAGAATTCACCAATAGGTTCCCAATCAGCAGGGTTAACACCACCGACGGCGAAACGCATTATGCCATGTACACTCGGAAGCTTTTACAATGTAACGATTTCCATTGACTTGATTTAGTTGTATGACATGCTTCATTGGATATATAGATGATCAAATGATCTGAAAATCAATGGTTCTTTCAGTATTAATTACATAAATGCCGCGCCTGTGTTTGAAAAAGATACATTGTGAGGTAAATCGATGAATAATCGACGACGGCGGGCGATTGACAGGTTCATATACTTACCAATGACTTGTATGGCTACAACTATTGTAACGTCAACGCTTTCTATTGTGGCGGGAGCCCAGTTACATCTATTGTAGCACTACAAGAGCGTCGTGCAACGGGCACCAGGCCAGCGGAGCCCCCCCATTGTCCTGGCATACGTACATTACATCAATACAAACCTCTTAAAGGACAGAGATTTTTTTCACGGCGTTGGCGCTGTGTGCATAGCGAGATTAGTCTATAGGGGATTCTAAGTAGATAGTGTTGTTGTCGTCAAGTGACACTTATTGATTTCAAGTTAATAATTTTGATAAATATGTACAAGATTTGCGCACTGCTCTTTGCCAACACGAAGAATCTATTAATGCCACTTGATGTGTGATTTGGATTAAGCTATGGCCGTAGAGTGATGATGTTAACAGGTCGCTCTAGAATTAGCACCCAGCATGGAATGGGTACCCGATAGGATGATATGGAAATGCTTACATTATATCGCACAATTGAAACAGTGACTATAATAACTAAAAACAACCATCCCATATTTTATTGATAAAACTCTGCTTGATCATCGCCATTATTGACCATTAACACTTAAACATTTGCTGACCGTTGACGGTATAAAATATATATCTGTATAATGTACTAAATCTACTCTCGAAAGCATGCATTACATTATTAAATTAATTTAATACTCCAGTCAATTTAGACAGTACACTCACAGTCCATATCTACTCCCTGGACAGTATGCAATAACACTACATGCATCATTATCCCGTATTAGCTACACATGGAGATACAATACAATTATATACATAGTCATCTTATTACATATCCTGAATTATAATATCAAGAATGAATAATTTAGCGAATAGGCCTAAGACTATCAATCAATGGATTAAAGAGGAAATAGATTATTGGTGAACGATACCAGCGTGGTATAAACACTTCAACAGGTTAGCAACCCGCAATGCATCTATATTAAGTATTCATTTAAACAAAAATACACAGGAATATTTGGAGTGGCACTCTTCGCATTAGACAATCAAATGCGTAGACATCATTCGATATCTGGTTTAATAACATTGATATTTTTATGACTAATAATAATGCCTTTTCACAGAATAATTGAGCCATTAAAACGATTGCTAATTATACCGAAATAATGCATATACTATTAAGTCTTACATCAAATGGGTAATTATTGGGATTTCTGGCGTTTGCCACAATGTTGTCAAGTATTCCATCTAATTTCTGAAATTTCAGCTTAATTATAATCAATTAACAAGAATGTTCATTATTGTGTGTATTACTTTGCTTTATAACATATCCCATATCTTTGCTGTTATCTTTCAGCCAAGGTTGAAGGAATCAGTTTCTTCAATCTAGTACCAGGACTATGTCGCGCTATCGGGTCTCTGTGCACCATTTCATGCGTGACGTCTCTACTCACAATCGCCGCCATGAGCTGCAACCGCTACGTGTACATCGTCCACAACCACCACTACAGGAAGATCTTCCAGGCAAGGAACTGCGGAATCATGTGCGGATCTTTCTATTGCGTTGGCCTCACCCTGGTTCTGCTTAACCTGGCAAACGTCGGTGGCCACGAATTCGACCACAAGAGTCTAGAATGCATCTGGGAACGCATGGCCACATTCGCGTACACCATTCTCTTCAGCGTCGTCATGGTGTGGGTCCCAATCATCATCACAGGAGCGTCCTACCTCCACATGTACCTGCACGTGCGCGCCGCCAGGAGAAAGGTTCACAACGCCGGTCGCAACGCCGGAGGCAAGACTTCCGGTCCACCGAGCTTCAAGTTGGCCAAGACGCTGTTCATCATCTACATGGTGTTCTCGCTCTGCTGGATTCCCTACGCCATCCTGGTGGTATCGGACATCCACGACACCTTCAGAGGTGAGACGCACATCATAATCGTCGTGTGGGCCCACATGCATCCGTCCATCAACTGGCTGGTCTTTTACTTCACCAACCGGAAGTTCAACACGGCCTTCAACGAGATCCTGCACATCAACACCTGCTGTCCTGAGCGCTTGAGGGCCAAGATGCCGGCGCCGTCGTGCACGAACATGGATGAGGGTCGGGGCGAGAAGACGCGCATCGGAAAGACGGAGATGTCTACGATATCCGAGACGGTGGCATCCATGCCAGCTTGAGACGTACTCCCGACGGCAAGACGTACTCCCGACGGCAAGACGTACTCCCGACGGCAAGACAAACTCCTGACGGCAACTGAACTAAGTGACGAAACCTTATAGTGCCATCCCTACAGGATTTAGGCGCAAATATGACGGCGAGACGAATGTCTCCCAGTGGACGTACTACTGACGGCAATTATAAGTGAGACGTAAATATAGCGATGCGACGTGTTAACTGTGAAACTGCAACTGATGTAATTGACTAGAACGTACATAACTGCCATCCACACGGACCTCAGACGGAAATATGACTGCGACAAGCATTCTGAGCAAATAACTGATCAAATATACGTAACCGTAATGCCATCTATGCGTAGAACTAAACGTAACGACAATAGAGACGGCAGACGTCTACGGAAACTGATATAAATCGTGAAAGATTTAGACGGAAACGTATTACCAAGTTAAATAGTTGAGAAACATTCCGACGGCAACGTACATAATACAACGCAAACGTACTATACCAATCTTACGAGATTGAGACGATGAAATGTAGGGCAACTGAGATTTTGTTTACGAGATACTAGGACAAATAGTACGGGATTTGTAACACGTATTCATGACAGAAATAATCCAACTGACGAAACATTATTGCCATCTGTTTACGATTTCTGACAGCAATCAGAGACACCTTTCTGACGGTATCTGATTTTACTGACGAGACCGTGGTATCATCCGTCCAAGATTGAGACATATTTCTGATAACAAGTGATCTATATGTGTTCTGATAACTAGTGATCTATGTGTTATGACAAGTGATCTATAGATATGACGATAGTGCGTTGTCAGTAGTATTCCACTATTACCAGACGTAGTCACAGAGACGTATTATGCATTTGTCGTGTTGTCTTGATACTTCAAGAATCCTATAGATATGCTACTGACTTGTGATATTGTTACATACTCGTTATCATCAATCGGCAGCTAGATTGAAATGTACTGTTTTGTTGAGATGATTTAGTCATCGAATCAACCTGGATTAATATAACGTAGGGCACAGTTGGCAATGAATCTGTTGGTAGATTTCCAGTAATTGTCATTTCTGGTCTTGACACGTATATATAATTGGGCATTAAAGCCACACACCAGTATGACGACAAAATTGGGCTGGATGACTGGCAAGATCAGCAAAGAACAACACGGATTCGCGTGTCTGTAGAAGCCCAGTCTGGCTACAACGTCAAGCACTTTGACAGTCGTAGAACGATGTTTATTTTATTTATACTGGGTTTTCCGTGATTCCGGACGTTCTTACTTCAATTGTGTTTATATAAATCAGTGACACATTTAACATTCGTTTCTACACAGTGTAGTAATGGAGGTAACCTGACAATTCCTCTAGGAGAACTGGTTTACGGACACCCTTGTAGCACGTGGCCATTGTTTGATTCCTGGTGACGGGGATGGAACAGTGTATGGTGAAGTGAAGATGGAGGCGAACACAACTGTGATATTCAACACTCTATTCACTGTACCGTTCCTAATCAACACGTATGTTGTCAGTAGCTGATTTCAGACGCTAGAGGAATGTATGGATATTGTAGATATCCAGGATTTGAAACACTCAATGCATCTTTTTAATTACACGTATACATTCTTGTAATTAAATAATTAGAAACTCAAGTTTGTGTTTCTTGACTTGAAATATAATAATAGACACGTTCCGATATGCTTACCATTTTTTCATGCCGTGGCATGGGGAAATAAGCGAGAAATAGTTTACGATTGATTTCCGGAAGTCTGATAGAGTTACATGACAAAATCACGCATGCGCAGGTATTTGAATGAACAAAATAATACCACGTACATTTAGAAAAACGTATACTGTAGAGTTGCAAGACAATGATGTAAAACGGAAAACCATCACAACTCTTCATGTCAAGCTATGTCCTGAAACATCTGTACCATCAGTGTTGGCGTCACATTTATTTATTGTACAAATCAAGAACTCACTTATACAATTATAAGATTACTATACAATGTACTATATTGTTTATGGTTGACATTTCGCTGGGTCTAATAGTCTCGCATGCTAAATAAATAGGTTTGTTGTAGTTTGGGCAGCTAGACTTTCTAATTTTGATTTTCTAATATAGACACATTATTACATTGAATACTGTTACTCAACGTCACTACCCGCTCGATTCCATAACAATACTTCCGTTCATATAGGCCTACAGAACCATGTCCCGTCATACAATTAGGAATTTCAAGTAGAATATGAAGCAAAGCTGTTACTTGATAATGAGTTGAGTATTGATGTCTTCTTTAATAAGATCATGTTGTGTGCTTATCTGGAGATCACGTTTCACAACGTGGTGGCGTCATTAGACGTGAACAGTGAATGTGACACACAATGCATGTCACAGTGACACACATCACGTGACACAGTGACACATATCACGTGACACAGAGATGCAGACTTCCGGTGTGTTCGCTAAACTCCATTGACCAATACTTCTACGACAGAAAGCTGGAAGGTAATTCAATAGATCTTGAAAGTGATGGAAATAATAACGATTAAGACATCCGATTACGGCTGTCAAATCATATCAAGTCAATAAACGCTTGTTGATATGTTGCCGCAGCTAGAGTAGACGGCTAGCGTAGACCGTTGAATGGCCGATGCAATTTCTTTAAAAATAAATGTATAAAGTAAAGCATGAGAACCCAATATACACTTGGGGTAACCGATGAAGGAATACTGTAATTATTATCAGAGAGCATATGACTAGCGTTATCTTTAGTTACTTCCGGTATCTTTAAAACATTAATAAAGTAGTGACATCCACCAAAATAATTAATTAAATAAAAAACCAAGAAAATAAATTAACCTGCTAACGAAAATGGAAGCGGAATTATGTTAAATACCAGTAGTTATCCCTGATGAAGTGTATCACAGTATTTATCGGACATTAGCTATACAATACTCCTTGGCTTGTGAAATAAATGATCTATCACATTTATATATTGTATAATGGGATATTTTATTGACCATGACGCGAAGAAGCGACAATAAAATATAACCCTACATGAACAACGATGCTGATGGATTTTGATTTAAACATATTTTATTCATCAGAAAAGGATTGGAAAAAGGTTATCCAACTTACTTAATTCGCTCCTGTGTGTTTACATAAATAATGTGCATAAAGCAAATAAAGAAATAGTTACAGAAACAGAGACAACATGAAGGATCATTCAGGGATCTATACAGTCTCATCCTGGAAGCACATGCTATTATGAATACACATTACCTGCGTCAACAATTCTAGGATGAGGATGAGAGAACTCCGATTGCTATATTATTAGGGTGGCATTGGTTACTGTAGAATCGTACACACATGTTTGACGCTCACACTGGCCTGTGACTGATTAGCAAACAGTAACAGACATTATTTAAACTGCACGGTGATATATGATTACAACATTATCATAAACATTTAACAGAATCCAGCTAGGTGACATAATTAGCGATTAAACAAAGTTTTACTTACATTTAATTTGTATTCAACTCGGTATGTGTTCCTGACTTGACGCTAGTGATCTATGTGTTATGACAACAAGTGATCTATAGATATGACGATAGTGCGTTGTCAGTAGTATTCCACTATTAATCAATATGTTCAAATTTGATAATATATTTCTGATTCAATCGGAACCTTATAGGGAAGACAACTCTATATATAAAATGCAGATATAGGCTACGCGTACTTTATTCCAAACGAGGTGATGTGTTTGTTTCTACATGTACTGTAATAAATGTATTTCCAAAACAGTCCGGACATGAGATGGTATGGATTTCTATTATAAGGATTTATTAGACTTTATAACCATGGGGGTCTTTGGTAGACATGCAAATACAGATAACAGATACTTCAATCAATGTGGTTGGTGGATTAAATCACAGACAGACCGACAGACCGACAGACCGACAGACCGACCGACCGACCGACCGACCGACAGAACGACCGAACGACCGACCGACCGACCGACCGACAGACCGACCGACAGACCGACAGACCGACAGACCGACATACCGACAGACCGACAGACCGACCGACAGACAGACAGACAGACAGACATACATACATACATACATACATACATACATACATACATACATACATACATACATACATACATACATACATACATACAGACATACAGACATCCAGCCAGCCAGACAGACAGACAGACAGACAGACAGACAGACAGACAGACAGACAGACAGACAGACAGACAAGTTTATTTATGTCTCACTCATAGGTAGGCATAGCAGTATACAGAAATAACAGAAATAACATAATAAATACATAACTAAATGCATAATATAATAAGATAAGAATCAAGATAATAAAGAATATATTTTTAATTATTTGTTTTTACATTTAAAAAATGTAATGATATAACCGTTGATCAGACAGACAGACAGACAGACAGACAGACAGACAAACGGCGAGATCAGAGCAATAAATATATTTGATCCTTTAATGGAACCCTTTAGGATCCTAGTAGGACACATAAGCCACGGGTGTCCTGAAGGCTTCCTTTGATGGACATCCAACGATGAACATTCTTTAACCTTCGATTGGATTACAAATGGCGAGATCACAACAATAAATATCGATTCTCCCTCCAGGATAATGTGAACATTAATAAAGGGACCGTAAGTTGACACGATATAGCCCGAGATTCATTCCATATTCGGTGACATAAACCTGTCAAACACCTAACTGCGCTATACATTGACGGTGACCTCACATGAAAACGTCACGATTCAGACGTCATTTATAGCAACCGTCGAAATTCTTACTAACACCGGAAATGACCACGACGAGACTTACTGTCCCTATTGAGCCAATTCCACGTTCGAAAGCATGCTCATAGCTCTACAGTTGATCCTTGTGCACTCAATTCCTTCCCAACTCTCCGGGGAGTATACATTCCAAGGTGCCGTTCAAGGCGCTGCAAGGTTCTCATCCACATGCTCATCTCATCCTACCGGGTACCCATTCTCTGCTCGGTGAACAGAGGCAGTTTCGAATCCTAGTAGGACACCTGAGAATGGAGTTTCCTGGAGGTTTCCCTTGAAGGACACCCAGCTATGCATCGATGGGGGCGACGACTGGAAACTGGGTGGAAAATAAAGGAAATTAAAAAATATAAAAGTTGTCTTGATATGTTATACCATACCACTTACTAGAGTGGTATTATAATCTGGTAGTGGGTAATAGAGCTTCATAAAACTTCAAGGATACCCTGGTTCCCAAGTACAAGAGTCAGCATCGCCAGCAGGTTCAGATCTGATGAAGATACCGCAAAACTGACAACAAACATGGCAATGGGTACAGTATGGGAAATATGTCAATGTAAATGTCGCAGCTAAGACAGGTGGGTGTTCTTTTAGGTGTCCGGAATCATAATCCGATTTCTCGAAACAACTGAACTTGAGTTTGAGATTTCTCCCATTGACTAAGTGCTGTAACTTCATCAAAAATCTCACATAGGTTTGAATTTGTACTCCTTACAACATTACCACTGTGTAAATGGGAGACATTTCAGGTAAGTAAGATATCAAACTCAAGTTTGTTTCGAGAAATTGGGGCCAAGACACCTAATGTAAATGTTAAAAGATACACAAGGTCCTTGAGATTACGAAACATTTTGTGCACAATTTCATGTTCAAGCTCAGATTGCATATGGGGGGTTTGTAAAACAAATCTTTATAGTTGAGCATGCGCTTGACATCATACTCAGAAAGGTATCGTAATTTCGTGGCCAGGACAACAGAGGTAAAAGTGTCCTGCCAACTATTTTGTGCTGTATGTTCTGCTGAGTCATGCCATTGACTTCTATCATAGCAAGTGGGATGTGTGGGAATTCATTGGTCTTCTGCTTCCTCTTCCAATTGATGAATTGATGGAGTAAAATACGTCGGGAATGCACACCTACCAGACGGCCATAAATAACATAGAACTGGGCCCTACCATAACTCGTTATTCCAAACTTTACAAAGACGTCTTCAACGCCAGAACCACGACGCATGCGTATACGTAACGCGATACCAAAGTGGCTTCCGCCATCAGGGTCACTATACCAGTGACCGGAAATGCCGTCGACGCCATGTTAGATTGCAATCCATTTCATCACAACGTGACATATATCGTTCGAAATGAGACCCAGATTGTGTATTTTTATTTTCAATAACCGGTTATAGCCATCCTGTTATACCTAGATTGTTCTCGATGCATGATCGAGCAGTATCATGTTATATGTCGTTCAGTGCTCGTGACATTCAGATACTAAACACCATCGACTAAATATTTCATCAGACGTGATAATGTACCGCTGTCTCTGATATAGGCGACCCATCGCTGACGTATTTAAATTACTTCTCCATATAGAATCTTCATTAACCTGGAAAGTAGGAAACAAGCAGGTAACATGAACTAACTGCTGAGATTATAATGCTGCAAAAAGCATGTTTAAGTTTGGATGCAAATATATTTCTTAATGAAAATCAGGTATCTAATATATAGTGGTAGTGATGGAGCAAAATAGGTTATCGATCTCCAAGGTTAGTTTCATGAATAAGGTGTTGATGTCAATGATGCTAACAGAAGAGGTGGCGATGATTTGTATGCTTCAAATTATAGACATGCCCCATCCCTGTAATGAATCTATTAACTCTCTATATGTTGATATCGTAAACAGTTTTCTTTATCCTAAACGGGCATCTACGTTTGTCAAAATTCTTTAGTTAACGGTAATTCTTTCAACATGTTTTTGGGCACATCTAAGTCATCTTCCTTAAAATCACAGCAACATGTGGATGTTGAAAAATAAAGCAGGACACCCGGGGTGAAAGTGTCCTGCCAGGATCCAGAAACAGGACACCTAACCATTTGTGCTATGATTCTGATTCTGATTATCTTTTTAAAAATAACGTATTCGGTGGTAAATGAGAATACATATAAGAAAAAATACCAAAACAATATATACTGAACAGCAAAGGAAACGCAAGTATTGTACACGCACCAAAAACTAATTAAACGGTTGAATATTTTAATTTCAAGTAATGTGAAGAGTAAATGTTGAGGAAAACCTTCCCTTGTAACAGTTTTTATTTAGTTTCCTCCGCATTTACTGGTGAAGCATATCTCCCAAATATACCATAGAAAAGTGTTATGGTATTGTGAAATAAGATATCCACCTGAAATTCCAATAACATTCTTTATTACTGACATTAAGGGGACTAATACCACCTAATTACATGTTAGTCAATATCGATGTTGATGTTGTATGAATATATATACTACCACAACAGCTGAAAAAACAATTGGTCACCGATAAGCTTGTCAAAGTGTTAATAATGTTGTCAATGACTTTAATGTTAACATGACAAGCACATATCGGTTGCAAGATCATTTTGCACCACCAACAGTACTGTTGATCATGACTTTCCAAGAAGTGGTCGGCAAAATGTCACCATCGAGCAACAGGCCAGACATATCCATCGCTTGAATCTTCACGATCCAATCATGGTAGCCAGTGAAACATCTCTGTAGACAATATTGCAGTCCACAGACGCATCGGTACCAGTATTAACTGTCTGATCCATTCCATGTACAGAAGGTGTGATGAAGTAACGAATGAAAATAGTACGGGAAACGACATTGATTATTGATTTCTCTTTCTGAGTTGTCTACCCTTATTGGCCAAGGTGTACACACATTTTGTACAGCGCTATCTAACCATATATACCATTCATATTTTGATTATGACTTGCCTTTCTTTTGCTGTTCATTATACATGTAAATGTTATATCGATATGCACTATATGTTCAAAACTTATTCATGTAAATAATGTATGTATTTCATTGTTTTCT
>JAUTBV010125906.1:0-12619 GCA_032361325.1 Lepetodrilus fucensis
GTACATTCGCGAAAAACTGCGTGCAAAGTTAGGTAACGATTATTAGAGACTAACGAATATAGGATGTCCGACCATAAGTGTTAAAGTTAGGTTCTATATCCATATCGCTAATCTGATCTCCTTATTTAGTATCATCGCTAATGGGTGGAAGATTTAGAAATGGTGGTTTATTAGTTTGCTCCTGTGTTTCAGACAGCAAAAACACCATGGGTAGCCGATACAACATTGAGTCTTTCTCGGCTCCTATCCCGGGCCACAGAATGAAAAGAAAACCCAGATTGAAAGTATCCTACTTTGAACAAGTAAGAATGCTTTTTTTGTAGTTGTGATTTTTGTGATGAAATGATGTTGTTTATGACTTTAATTAGCCCTTTCGTGTTAACTGCGGGACTGCTGTCCGCGTATGCGCATAACAGCATACTGTGTGGTCACGTGACCTGCTGCTATATAAAAGACACCATTTGGACGCTGTTCGCGGTCATACAACAAGCTGAACATTTGCTACTAAATATATTTGGTGGTATCTAATGGTTGAGGAAAGCTTGAACTATGGAAATCTAGATCAGGTTTATAACATTTTTCAAGGGTTAAGGAATTATGGCCATCCTAAGGATGCGTGTAGAGCAACAATTTCTGTGAGTGACCTCATACACTAAGTATATAAAACTTACCATTTCTAGATGTTTGTCTTTTATATAGCGGCAGGTCATGTGCCATAACCACCCCCTCTAACCCAGAGTGCTTTTATGTACATGTGCGAGTCCTACCATGAAAGGGCTAATTAGTATTTTAGACATTCATACATTAAGAACACAAACAGTTGTGAAGCAATCATTAAAATATATATTTACATAATATGTATTAATTCATTTTTTCTTTTCAGTTTAATCCCAACATTATTGCTCAATTCAAGTCTGTTCCTTCAGTCCGTCCTGAAGACTTCAAGATCAAACGTCCAATGATGGGTCTGTGTTGTAGTTGTCTCCCCTTGAGCAAGGTATGAGTCCACCAAATATATATTCTCTTAAGTATAAACCATGAAATAATATCTGGACAATTTTCAAAGTTGCTGGAAGATAAATATTTTGTTTTCTGTTTTATTTGCAGAGGGATCTGGTGAATGAGGCCACCATTGAGGAGGGAATTCGCAATATTTTTGACGTGCAGAGTGAATTAGGGTAAGTTCCATGAGATCCGTTATCTACTGCAGGGTGCACATATCCCATAGTCCCAGACTAGTAGCATTGTATTTATCATCAGTCGTTTCTGGAAGCCACTATTCTAAATGCTAGGTAAGCTTCTCTGACATTGCTATAATTTAAAAAAATAAAATGTGGTATCTTGTTTTTGTGTGTGTAATACCAGTGTATAAAACTCCAGCAATTTCACTGCCAGACATGAGGACTGGCAAGTCTGAGAAGTTACCTGTCCTCATACATGTTGGCCAGTGATCGATGATATATATCTTGAAAAACAAACAAGTAGTAACACGACATGTGGGCATGCAAGGATAAAACGTTACCAGTCATCGGTGAAAATAACCTGTTGCGGGCGTGCGGACGGGCTCTATTTTGAACACTGGTAATACTGTGTTTATATTTCAGAAAAAGCAGTTTCTGGGTTTCCTGGGTGCCATATCTTGTGTACGGATTGCGACGCAAAGACCAAGGCATATTTCCTGATGTATCCAAAGCTGTCTTGACTAACAAGAAGTAAGACATGCAATATTATATAAAGAAATATCCAGTGAATCCGGCAATCTGATTGGTCCACGTGACCCCAAAACGTTGCATTCATACTTCGATGAACGAAATGTTCTTAGGTGGCATTGTGACATCACGTTATAGATGATGTCATCTATACTTGACGTCGGCAAAATATCAATGTGCCGCTTCTAAAATGTAGACTAAAATCATTGATGCATTATATTTCCCCCCAATTTGTTATGTTATTTATTTATAAGGATTGACAGGAATATCTTTTGCGTTCATCGAGGTATGAATGTAAAAACTGATATGCAAACTTTTGTATGAACCGCTTCACGGATTCATACAGTTTGCACATCGATGAATGCCAAAAAATATTCCAGTCAATCCTTAACTGAACTTTTAGTGCAGTGGACTGCTTGTGTTTCTAATTAACAATTTGCAAGTGATAGTTATGGTATTTGGAATCTGTAATTTGATGATGTTATGTAAATGTTGTTATTTTGTTTGTCACAGGGTTGTTGATGCAATACAGCAGTCAGTCCAGGAGTCTAGCAGTGAGCCATCAGGTATGTGGAAACATTGGCTCTCAACACAGCATACGTACACACACGCACACACAGACGTAGACACATACATATGTGCACACACATGCACACACACGCACACATTTACCATGTTTACTTGATTCACATTATTTTATTTGAACACTGTTGAAATTTACAAAATAATTCCTTCAGTCTTTGTGCTGGATATATTTTTGATACCTTAATGCTCTATATCCAACTAATGACAAACAAAATGTTAATATCATTATTTATAACCATCACATATTTGTCACATATCGGTGAAATATTCCTGCAACAGTCATGATCATTAACAAAATACTATCTCATTGATTTGTTAAACATTTACAGAAAGCCGTAAGCGCCGCTCTGTGTCGTTGTCCTATCATCAGAAGTACGCCAAGCAGATTCTCAACAAGATGAAGGCCTCTGTATCTGCTCACCTGGTCAGGTATGTTCACTGTTTAACTCTGTCCATGCTGGAGGCAACCTGAGATGCCCTATAGAGCAGTTCATGTACCTAATACCAGCAGGGAGAGGGTTAATGGTATTACGTTGTTCAATAAATATATGAAAATTACTGCTCTTTAGGGAATCTTGTCTAACTTGCCACCTGCAGATACTAGGTCGAAGAAGTGTCATTCAGGCATGGACATTTTCCGCGAATCCATGGAAATCTGCTGCCCGAGCTAGCTAAAATCACAATTGTCTGTTGCCATGCAGATTTCTCGACTTTTCACTTTTTGAACACATCTCGATACTTATTTCCATTTCTACTTCCTATAGTTCTGGGGTAGGGGAGACAGTATTTATCTACACAATGCATGTGTACGTACATAGTTATAACATGCAGCGAAGATAACCGTTCCTGATTACAGACTGACTGGCTGGTTCCTGCTCAAGTTTCTTAGTCTGTTCCTGAGAACGATCCAGGTCCACAAAGGCCAGCTACAGATGGTAGAGAAAGTCACACAGGTGTGTAGCACACTAAAGGGGTGTCTGGACAGTAAGTCTGTCTCTTGAGGCCTGCTTTACATTACTGTCTCGTAAGGCAACTTACCATGTTGCCCGGTGCTATCATCTCTGCCAAGTCATATTTCCAAATCTTGAAGTCGGTGCGAAATTGTAACTTAGCAGAATCTTAGCACTTGTCTGCAAGGCAAGTTACCTTATATATGAGACAGTTGTATAACAGCAGGTCTCATGAGACAGACTTGCCATCTAGAAGCCACATAACCTCTGTGCATGATTCCATGCTAAGACTTGCTCAAAGCGCTTAAATGCCACATTATTATTTACCCCAGTTTGAACTCAACACCTTGAACTCATTTCACCTTCTCAACTCAATGAGGATCATCTAAGTCAATCCATTTGTTTTTTTTTCCTTATAGACAATAACCATTTGATTTTTGTTTTGCAAGAACATTAGCCTTTCCAGTAACACATGAATGAAAGATTCCCACTGTAACGGAAAACAATAATTCACTCACTCCAGTAGTCATTGATCTTTGTTAATTTATTAATACCTGTAAACTATTTCTGTGTTTGTATAGAGAGGCGTACCTGTGATCTACGTTCCTCTACACAGGAGTCACCTGGACTACATTCTCGTGACCTTCATCCTCTGGAACTACGGAATCCGAGCTCCGTATGTTGCAGCTGGAGATAATCTGGACATCCCATTCTTCAAGTACGCTCCTCCTATTGATAATGCCTAAAGTGTAAAACTGATGCCTAGAGTGTAAAACTGATAATACCTGAAGTGTAAAACTGATAATGCCTAACGTATATAACTGATGATGCCTAAAGTATAAAATTGATAATGCCTAAAGTGTAAAATTGATAATGCCTAAAGTGTAAAACTGATAATGACTGAAGTGTAAAATTGATAATGCCTAACGTGTAAAACTGATAATGCCTAAAGTGTAAAATTGATAATGAATGAAGTGTAAAATTGATAATGACTGAAGTGTAAAATTGATAATGCCTAACGTGTAAAATTGATAGCCTAAAGTGTAAAACTGATAATGCCTAAAGTGTAACTGTATTTATTGCAGTATGTTGATGCGAGGACTGGGTGGATTCTACATCCGACGAAAAATGGACAGAGGATGCAAGAAAGATCTGATTTACAGATCTGTGTTGAATACAGTGAGTCTTTTGTCATTCAGGAATTTGATATTTTCTTCGCAAAATTGACCATGCACCCGTAAATGCACTGAACTACATAATTGCAGGTTTGACTGTTGTCTCTGGTGAAGAACAGTTTCTCATGTGTACCTTCTATGGTTCCATGGTTTTAGTACATATCGCAAGGATGAGAATTTTGCAAGTATGAGTTCACATATCAAGCTCATTCATACAATATTTCAAGAATATATTCTGGAGGAGTTGAATCTGACCCTTGTTCCATAGAATGATCATAACTCTACACATGTATATGGCATTTTGATTGTCATAGCGGTGAGATCGTACCAGTGTCCAGAGCTTCGGTAATCAATTATATCCATGTTTTCTTGAGGCTCATTCCTATTCACAGTATATGCAAGAGCTCCTTAAAAGGGGTGAGCCCTTTGAGTTCTTCATCGAGGGAGGCCGCACCAGATCAGGGAAGGCCCTGGTTCCCAAGGGAGGCCTGCTGTCTATTGTTGTTGACTCATGCACAGAAGGTACGTCAATCTAAATATGTTGTATTTTGAATATTAGTAATTGTTATCACTAGTATCTGATATCAATTCTTTAAGTTTTGAAAAGACTTGATAAATGTGAACGAATCTTGAAAGCAGCTTCAAAACCGCAAGAAATATTAACTATTCTTTTCTTTTTCGCAACCGTTGACAAGTTATTCTGAGGTTATTTTTCTGAACTTTGCATATTGGTAATTATGCTTTATTATTGATGAAAATTATTGTAGGACTCATTCCGGACGCATACATCGTCCCTATCAGTATCAGCTACGAGAGATTACTTGATGGCAACTTTCGGAGAGAACAGATGGTAAGTGTGCTGATGTTAAATTATCGTTATTAAATTACACATTTAACTTTCCATAGTAAAACTCCTGCGGATACATTAAACTCCATAGGAACGCACTCACACATAGTAGAACATGGTTGAATGATTGTCATCAAAGAAAAGAAAAAAATACCCCACTAAAATCATTAAGATCGTCCCTTGTGTTATGACTCATAGTAAAATGGATGAATTTTAAAAACAGATATGAATGATACTGAACCAAAAGGATTTCAATTGAAGATATTAGATTCTAGAAAGTGACTTTAAACATCAATTAAAAAATAATAAAATTATAATGGCCGAATGTTTCAGAGAACATGATATTCATGTTTGTATACTTCTATATTTCAGGGTCTCCCAAAGATTGGAGAATCCTTCTTTGGAGCATGGAAAGGCATTTTGAAAGTTCTCTGTCAAAACTTTGGCAGTGTTAGACTTGACTTTGCTCAGCCATTTTCTGTCAAGGTAACAGTCGAAAAACATCTTGTGTTTTTTGTGTGTGTAGGGCTGTGTATATGTTGCTTTTGCACAACTTTCAAGTCAGTTTCTTGACATCAAATTTCTTGTTTCTATTCCCAGAACAAAAACAAGAATATCAGACTTGTACTAATTGAGCTTGTATGTTATTTTGAATTAATTTAATATTTTTCTGTAATTTTCCTAATCGTCGTAAATGGGTGAAAGATTCCCGCAGCGACGTTAAACTCCATATTGACTCACTCACTGTAATTTTTCTCAACATTTCCTAAATTGTCGTCCAACGGCAGATTTGGCATTGTTGTTATTGTGGGCATTGTTCTTGTACAATCTGTTAATGTTGAAAGTCTGCGACTGATTCCACAGGAGTACATACAATGCAACCCAGCAGTGTCATCAGGCGAGATCTCCCCGGAAGTGTCGTCCACCGGTCTGTCCAACGGTCTCATCGGTTCTTCGTCTCGCGTCAGTCTGCAGTTCGAGGGAATAGACAGCAACAGGGGCCTCATCAAGGGCATTGGGCAGCATATTGTACACAGTAGGTCCTTCCTTCCACCAGATTGAATGTTAGACATAGTTTGGGGCAGCTCCAGTTGCTTTGGTTCTTAGTGTTACATCTCCCAACTTATCTACCATTGCAGTGGTTTCAGTAGAATCGGAAGTAGGTGGCAGAGTAGCAAAAGTAAGAGGTAAAAGACCTGGATAAATCGTACTTTCATCTACTAAGTTGTATCAACAAGATTGAAAGTAGACGGCAAAATTAGGGAAATAGATGGACAATTTTGCCGGTCGCTGGCACCTATTGTAGTTGTCACATATGGGTGAAATATCCTCACATTAAATAAATCAATCGATAAAGTAAAAAATAAAGTTAGAAAAAAAGAAGTTATGAAACTCCCAACTGACTTAAAATGAGTGAATGTTGTTCCACTTTGTTGTAGCTGCTGTGAACTCCTCAGCACTGACATGTACACACATGGTGGCCTTCTTGTTTGCCACCAAATTCAGAAAGGTAAGTCTATATTTACCTACATGCAGTAAAATCCTGCATCATCCTGCACAAACAGCACTTTTCAGTGGATTGAGGAACTCCGTTGATTTTATTTGTCCATTGGTACCCAGACCCTGAGCTTGTTTTCCATTTAACCCTATCTCTGCTGGATTAGGCACATATACAGCTCTTTAGGGCATGTCCAGTTGCCTTCAGCATGGAGAGGGTTAAATCACAATAGTCCGTTGCCATGCCTGAGAATTCAAGTTAAATATATGTTGGTAGTTGTCTTAGACATTGGATATTTTAACCAATTTTACATTTGATGTTTTCACCAAATTTTGACGTTTTAGCCAATTATATATTGGGATGTTTTCACCAAATTTGGATGTTTTAGCCATCTTACTTTTAGACATTTTAACCAAGAAATAATTTCAAGAAATGATTCCCAGGCCAAAATGGTGCTCTTTAATACATACTTTACTTTAATGATCATAAGGGAGCAGGTGTTAGCACAGTGGTAGAACATTGAACATCGGAGCCAAAGGTTCCAGGTTCAAATCCCGCCCCAGGGGCCTGGCATCAATGTTCGCAAAAGCTAAACTTTCTGACATGATATTTATAGGATACAGTGGCAATGCAGTTATCATCCTTTGTCTTGTCAGTACCAGCCAGGTTTACTACAACATTCAGCGCTACAGATGTTGCGGGTTTCCTCCTGCCCTAAACTGCCAAGTCTTGATATTAGTGAAAGATTCTAGAAAGTGACTCTATACCACAATTTCGTCACCTATGGGTGAAATATTCCCGCCCGTGACGTAAAACAAAAATACACTCACTATACCACAATCTATTTTTTTTATCATAATAAGTGTCATAATATTCGATTATTGTCCAATTTATGACATAAAGTCCTGCTGGATGTATTACAATTGCTGATTGGTTTCACGTAACACAGGGTGTGGAAATCGGTGATCTCGTCAACGCCTTTGAATGGCTCCGACAGGAACTGAAGATGCGCAGCAGAGACGTAGCATTCTGCGGAGATGACAGAATTGTCGTCCAGTATGCCCTGGACCTGCTGGGAAAAGATCTTGTATCAAAAAAGTAAGTAAACTTGGTTTATTAAAATGACCGAGTTGTCACATATGGATGAAATATTCCCGCTGCAATGTGAAAAAGAAATTTAATCGGTCGATCAAGAAAGTAAGCAGTAAAAGGACTGCTGAAATACAAAGAAATACAAAGAGGCTGTTTCTAAAACAAAGTCCAATATGCAGTGAAGCAAAGAAACATCAATGACAATTTAGAATTGTCTATTTCAGCTATGTGGTCTGTTTGAAAACACTACTGTACATTGTTTAAGATGTGTGTCACAGGACCTGCCGATCCTGGGATTTGAACCCGAGTTGCTGGATTGTGAGTCCAACACTCTACCGAGTGAGCCAAAGGGGTAACCCCTCTGGCCGAGACCAGTATGAGCATCTTATATCTCACTCTGCTACATGTATAAAGCCATTATAGTGTCTGTGAGATTGTTGATTGGTTACGCCGTAGCGTGGTGCCATAGTATATTACTGTGTTGACCAATGGATTCCTTTCTGTTTCCCTGCTAGAAACCGCATGGATATGGTTAGTCATCATATTCATCAATCAAGAGTAGGCGAGAGGTATGGTTGTTAATAAACATGATTCCTGTTTTGTTGTTGTTGTAGAACTGTGGATGGTAGGGTAATGCTTGTACCCAGCATGACATTACCTGTGGTCTTTGAGCTGATCTACTACAGCAACACAGCGATATCACCTTTCCTACTGGAGAGTATCATAGGTGAGAAACCACAAACATTTCATTTCTATTTCGATACTTAAAGGCATAATATCACAGCTGATAGACCTGTATAGTGGACAAACAAATTTCGATCTGAGACTTAATTATGCTTGATTTATCAACCCAAATGTGAACACAAGATTAGGAAAGTAATATTTCTTGCTCATCAGTTATGTTCGCAACTCCCCATATATAATTTGAGCATGAAATTGTACTCCAAAAGTTTTGTAATGTTGTGGCCTGGTTATTTCATCAATTAGCACAACTCCAACCATTACAAAATACTTATCCTTTAACGCTCTCCATGTTAAGAGGTAACCAGAGATGCTGTAAAGCGCTGTGACAGAGAGAGAGAGGAGCATTAGACTGTTCACTCCATTGGTTGGACACACTTGTGTCTCTTGCAGGTTCTCACTGGTCGTCGTACGTCATTTTCTTTATATCATTCCATTTTTATTGCATTCCAGCACACGCTGTCATGAATGTAGGAAAATTCTCCTTGGAGGCGCCACCATTGGAAGACGATGTGGCAGTGCTAGTAAATCGCGACCAAGTGATCGTGGTTGCTGAAGAGCTGTGCAAACTCCTACAAGAAGAGTTTATCTTTGTGCCTGTAAGGAATCCCAATTTGCTCATCTTCTCAGATTGCATTATGTTATGAAATGTATATCATGCAAGTCTTTCAGGAGCTGGTTGTGTTAAGTTGGCACATTACTTATATCCACTAATCCTTTATACTTTGTCATCGCCTATGGGTGAAATATTCCCGCCCGTGACGTAAAACAATAATTCACTTACTCACCTTTATACTTTACATAAAATATTTTCATACAAAGCTGTGAATTATGTTTCAGCCATGTGTGCGGTTATGTGATGCACTAACAGAAACCCTTGAACAGTTCGTCTCATTGGAGATTTTGACAGAGGAGAAGACTGAGGTTAGTTTAACCTTCGGCAACTTCAGATCCCCTCGTAGATTAGTGATTGTGATTGATGCAACAGGGAAAGGCTTTACACAATTTTGGCAGACAAATATTATCTAGAATATGAGTCCAATACTCTACTGACTTGGAAGTAAAACCTCTGGCTGAAACCAGGAGCATTTTATATCACACCCTGCTACAAAAGTTTATTATCTATATTCATGATAAACCTAGATGTAAGAATTATAATATTTTAATGATCTGTTTTATTAAGTCATCCTTATATCAGTTTGTTCGTCGTGCATAGGTGAACTATTCCCACTATTTCAGGTTGATAGATATTTATTGAACTATGTAAATATAGCACTAATTCAATCAATATCTATCAATTTCTGAAATAGAATTTAATTTCAATAATTTCTATTGATTGATTTCAGACTGATGGTATGTACACAACGTTTGATCACCAATGGGCCAACAGGCTGTCAGAACAGTTATCCTGGGCAGATGAAGATGATGATGGCGATGGCTTCACCCAGGACAAACCACTCGAGGTAGGCAGCTGGGTACTTTTTACCATTGTGAACACTTGGAAGAATACATTATTTATTTATTTAAAACAAATATATTATTTATTTTTAGTTATTATTATTTTTTCTTTATGAACACATCATAATACATGGATGAGAATCTTCCACAGGGACTAAGTACATCAGTAAATAACAACTTTTGTGTGGATAAATCAAGCATAATTAGTCAGATAAAAATTTGTTTGTCCATTATGCAGGTCCATCAACTGTGGTAGTATGCCTTTAAGGGCCCTCAGATGTTTAGGAGGGCACTCTAGTTTCCAGAATATAGTGGTCTCCTGGCTATCTGGAAATTTACACTTATTCTACCCATGGAAAATTATCCTACTCCTTTGGCTCATTTGGTAGAGTGTTGTCTCACAATTCAGCAACTTGATTGTGAGTTACAACTTGTAGCATTATGATTGTTCTGTGGAATACAACTCAGTTAGACAATCTCCTATGTTGTCAATGTTATTCAAGTAATTATTTACTGTTTTGTATTAATTTTTCATCAATCCAATTTAAGGTGAATATTCAGCTAAGATGTATCCGGGACAAACTGCAATTCTATTGTATGACGCTGGGTCCAATCCTGGAGTCGTACTTGGTGACGGCCTATCAGATATCTGAACATCTGAAGACAGAAATGCCAGGTATTTTTGGAATATTTCTTATCCATACAAGCTGAAAACTCACTTTTAATTTGATAGAATATAGAGTTAGCATTTCTGTTTTCAATTTGAAAACTTCCAGGTTCTCTTTGATAGAATCTAGTACATGTATTCAAATTTCTGTCGGTTAGAAAATGTCGTCATTCACTGACAAATCTTAGCAGTTGTACTGAAGCATCCTCGCACACCGCAGGGTGAGATGGGAACGGAATTGAGTACCCCTGGTGTGCGCGGATGTACGGTTGCACGACGCTCTTGTAGCACTACAATAGTTGTAACTGGGCTCCCGCCACAATAGAAAGCGTTGACCTTACAATAGTTGTAATTACAAGAGTGTATTGCAATATGCCTGTGGTCACGATTGTTTGCACATGCAATTTCTATTGCAGCTGTTGACTTTTTGAGGCAGCTTCTGTCATATGCACAGGAAAGGGTGCGAAAGAATATTGCAAGATTTGGTAAGTTAATTTTATGATTATCTATTTTCCATTAATAATTAATTTTGTACAATAAACCCGTTTGTATTCATATTTGAAATTATCTGGAAGCTGAGTCAATGGGAGAAATCTCGGCTGAGAAAAATCTCAAACTCAAAGTTTGTTTTGCGAAATCGGGGCCTGGTTTTCGTTTTGGTATGATCACTGTTGGTCTCTTAACAGTATTTCATTGTGTTCACAGCCGAGAGTGCCTCGATGGACACGCTTAAGAACGCATTGAAAGTGTATCAAAGTATACGTATTGTGGAGTGTTACGATGCTGGCAATCTCCAGATGATTGGACTATGTGAACACTACCAGGTCAAAGAAAGACTTGGACACTACATTGAACTGCTAGAAACCTTTAAGGACTAGACTGAGTGTGTGATACTACCAGGTTGATGAGATAGTTTGACACTACTTTGACCTGCTAGAAGTCTTTAGGAGAGGCTCGAACACTACATTGACCTTCAAGAAACCTGGCATTAGGAACTAGACTGTGTGTGACACTATCAGGTCTGGGAGAGGCTTGAACACTACATGGATCTGTTAGGAACCTTTAGAGACTATACTGAGTGTGTGACACTACCAAGTCTGGGAGAGGCAGGAACACTACAATGACCTGCAAGAAACCTTTCGGCCGAGACTGTGAATGTGAACACTACAAAAGCTAATCGAACCTTTAGGGGCTAAAATGTGTGTACGGATTCATGGCCACTATGAGAGCACATTGGCGGTCTACAGATGACGGGCAACTAACAGGTTTCAGTTTGTCATTATGCTAGTCTCTGACAAGCGACCACTGACAGTGCTTGTGAATGCATGTAGGAACAACTATTTATTGAAGAAGTGTGAACAATGACTGCCTGGTATCTCTGTTCACTGTGCTTTCTGTGTTCTCTGTAGGAACAGAACAGAACAGAACTTTATTACTCGCATGTGATACATGTGCAAAATTAATAATAATAATAATTGCATTTATATAGCGCATCAATTAAGAAATGATGTCAAACAAGTTGGTTCACGTGAGCAAATTCCATAATACGCGAAGCGCTTTATGAATATTGGCTCACGTGAATCCACTTGCCTTCATGAGGCCATAAAGCAAGTCACTTCTGACGTCATTTCTTATATTGACAGTCACAACTAAATAAACGCAACGTTTTATCACCGTTTTATCACCGTATTTCATCATTTGCAAGAAGGTAACTATGACAACGTGGAGATTGAGTAACAGGGTAAAATATCAAGATGTCTTCCTTTGCTAAACTGTAAAACACGTAAAATCGACATATTGCGAGTACGTACTTTTAGACTAAATTTGATACCCATGTTACTTGCAGTATGATTGTTCCTTCATCTACTATACATGCACATTTTGTAGAAAACCCACA
>JAUTBV010125917.1:0-12619 GCA_032361325.1 Lepetodrilus fucensis
CACGGTCAAAGCAATCTTTCGCGAACACTGGCGGAATTATGAGCGAGTCGTTGCTAATTAATAAGTATTAATACAAAATTAAATAGTGATAACTAGTGAGGCATGTGGAATAGGTAACTGGTTGTATACAGTACTTGTGTAGTCAAAACAAATACATTTATCGGCCAACCAACTGTGATAGTATGCCTTTAATTTTGTTTTTAATAATAATTTAGATTTGAACTTGGAAGAAAGAAAAAATCGAATTACTGAACCTGTATTGGCAGAAAGATTTGACTATGAACATGTTTGAACAAATATGAACTATGAACACGCAAGCAAGACTTTTCAATGAGCGTTTTAATTTTGAAAGATATGAATATGGAAGCAAGACTATCAGTGAACATGCTTAGAAAGATATAAACTATGAACATGTATTACTAATTTTCAATGAACGTTTGGAAAGATATGGACATGGAGACGAGACCATCAGTGAATATGTTTTAGAAAGATATGAACATGATGAACATGCATGCATCCAAGAATAGTATGCCCTATGGATCAGAGGACATGTTTAGAAAGATATGAACTATGAACATTGAAGGAAGAGTTGACCAGTAAACATGGCCGGAACAGTTTGACCCAGTGTTGACCTCAGAAGCATCATCAAACAACTGTGCTTATACTGGGCAGATGTTCCACCATGTCCACTGGTACTAAAGAATAAAACGGATGGTTGCATGTGGTCCCTCCCATTCATTGCATGGAGACCAACCGCTCAGGCTGGCAGTTTAGCATGATTGGTCTTGGCTAGTGTGTGGATGGGTGACCAAGAACCTGAATATCGTAAGATGCATTCCTGTTTCACACTGAGACACAGGCTAAAGATTTTGTGGTATCACCTAGAGGAAGTGGCTTAGTTTGAATATGCCTCTATTCACCCCGCAGGACATGGGTACCCGGTAGGACGGGATGGAAATGTGAATACTAACCTAGCAGCTGAACTGGGAGCTTGTCTTGTATACTCCCATGGGAGTTGAGGACAACAGAGCACATTGATCCATTGACAGAGGTAATAATAATGCATCACTTTGAGCATGATTTAGCGCGTGGATCTGGTGCATTACAACAGGGCAGTATTAAGTCCATGCAGTCAGATATTGACTATAGTTTGCACAGTATAGTTAACAGGTAATTAACCATTAATCTGCTAGAGGCAACTGAAGAAGCCATATGAAGCCGTCAGAATGATTAATCCAGTGTTACAGATTTTAATTAACGAGGACAAGACCGAAACTGAGAAGTTGGAAGTTTAGCATAATCGGTCTCGGCTGGTGGGTGGATGGGTGACCTTTAGTATCTAGGATGCATGGTATTAAATATTTTGTTATATTTGTTATTTTGCTTACTGTTTTGTTTACTGTTTTATGAGTCATCTATTTGCCTAGATCTATGATATATAGCCAAGTCTAGCCAATTTCAATGTAGTAGAAATAAATAAGTTCAAAGAAATACAACGTCGATACCTGCACGGAACACAAGACACTAATGTGGAAGAGAATGTGAGTACCGTATCTGACGCCAATATGAGTAAGACGCCTAACTGTTTAAGAACTATGATTTGTTGGGCTAGGTGGAGGGGGTGGGGGAGGGGAGAGAGCCAGAATCAGGGTTCTTGGCCAAAGATGCCCTCGATCACCTCGCTCTTGTTACGAATACCATGGCAGCATTTGACGAGGCACTGAGGAATGAGGCTGTGCTGTGACTACAGCTCAGTGTTATCGGCAAGACGATCGCCACGGTAATCCTGGTAATGGGTGCCATTAGCGCCACACATGTTGCTGGAGGAGGAGGGGAGAGAGGGAGAGTGGGTGAATGTGGAGTTTAACGTTGCTGAGGGAATCTTTCACCCATTTGCGACGAAGATATAGAGAGATTTCAGGATATAATAGCATATTGGTGAGAGAGAGAGAGAGAGACAGACAGACAGACAGACAGACAGACAGACAGAGACAAGAGAGAGAATCTTTTTATTCCTTCAGGGTTTTCAGGATATAATAGCATATTGGAGACGGAGAGAAAGAGATAAAGGGATTTTCTTTTCATTCCTTCATGGTTTTCAGGATATAGTTGTAACATCTATCATATGGTTGTACCAAATATCACAATGTCACATAGTCACAATGTCACATAGTCATGCATATTGGTGTGAGAGAGGGAAGGAAGGAAGGAGACTGAGAGAGAGAGACACTTTTTCATTTCTTTAGGGTTTTGGGGATATATTGGTTAAACATCCCAATGGCGATTGATGCAACACAATAAATCAAATGTTGGGTCACTGTGTATAGGTGCATCAGATATGTGTGAGGGATAGTAAGTTCATTAGAGCATTCTGCAGCTTCTCTTTTCATTCCTTCACTTCAGGGTTTTCGGGATTATTCGCAACATATTGGTGAAATTTCCCCCCAGTGATGTAAAGCAATAAATCAAGTTTCAGGCGAGGCGTAGGTGTATCTGCGAACAACCGACATTCAGGAAGAGTTGCAGGAAGTCCTGGAAATGTCGATAGTTTGTTTCTCAGGCGATAGATAGGACTTGTTTATAACCTTTTTGTTTCCTGTTGAAGGAAACCTGACATGCCCTATAGAACAGTGACTTACCTGAGTGACGATAGATGCCTGGAGCTATTTTCAAGTTTTACCTGATTTTTTATTGGTGCGTGGTAAACATCTTTGGAATATTGAATTGCGTAATGGATCGTTTTATTGTTTTCTATTAGTAATATGCAGTTGTAATATTAAAGAAAATGGTCGTGGTAAGAAAATTGAAGTACAGTACTGGATGATTTAAATAGTGAAATATATGGATGTATATCGGTGATGACTTTAGTAAGTTATTGTATTCTTTAACAAGCCTGTATTTTACTTGCTATAACATGCACACACATGTATCCACACTTTGTCGCATATGGGTAAAATATTCCCACTGCGATGTAAAGTATGAATTCATTCATCCATTGTATGCTCACACATGTATGTACACACACACGCATGCACACTTACACGTACACACATGCACACAGTCACGGAGTAACATTCAGTGGCACATACACTGTACTTTATCTGCCTCCTTCCTTGTTTATTCTGGGTCAACTCAGCCCTCTGGTCAGCTGACTGACCACAACACACACACACACACACACACACACAAACAAACAAACACGCACAATCATATGGACGTGTGAATGGGACATAGTTCTTAGAACACACAGACTTACACACACAGTGATGAATGGGAACTAGACCAGTGGCCACGATTAAGTCCGGAGGCAGGACATTTGGGGTGAATGGACATTCGGACAGGACGTGGCTCTTTAGTCGGTGGCAAAGAGAAAACCAAACGGCAACCGCTAAGCTGGGGGGCTGATCTTCAGATGAAAGGATCCACCAACAATGTTGACAGTTGACACAGACTGTAATCTGGAAGCTCAGGGGGAGACTGAAAGGAAATGCGGTCAGAACCTGCTATTGTATATCGATGTATATGTACTGTACGGATTCCGCCGTATTCCGCCGTGTTTTGTTCTCCATCATCAGATGAATTCGTTACTCACGTGAAGTTTTTTTAACGTCTTTAGGATTACTCAGGTGAAAGGTTTCGAGGATTTGCTCAGGTGAAAGGTTTCGAGGATTTGCTCAGGTGTGGATGCTGAGGCTATTTCGCCAGGTCGTCTTTGACTGAATGAAAAATCACGTAGCTTGTTGCTTACCTGTGGATGGATGCTTTTAGCGGATTGACACTATAACGACTGATTTTAGCTGTGCCAACTGACTGTCTGCTGTGACCACTGATTGTCTGCTGTGACAACCACTGGTTCTCTGCTGTGACCACTGATTGTCGCTTGTGACCACTGGTTGTCTGCTGTGACCACCAATTATCAACTGTAACCACTGACTGTCGCTTGTGACCACCAATTGTTGCCTGACAACCAATTGTCAATGTGATCACTGATTGTCGCTGACTGATGATGACCATAGATGGGATACTAGACAGGGAGGTCCTAAAACCCCCCCAACTCCCAACTCTTGAGCATACCAGTACCCCTGCCTATGACTGGAATGATCATACCAGGTAGATGCATACCTTTTTTTAATCCTTTTTTTAAATGTTTGACTTGCAGAGTTATCATGATGTGCCACACATGTAAAGGTAATTTTATTCCCGAAATACTTGTCTTACATCTGCACTCTGCGCTTTCACGTTCTTTATTAACGGAGATGAGGAATTCTTTCGTCAGATTTATGTGCACATGCCTGTGCAGGGATGTACCGCTCCTGTGTAATAATGTCGTTGCCCATAGAAACGCATGTCATGAATTGTGTCACCCTGTTGGTATTCGGTAACATTGTACCTTTAAAATCACTGTGATGATGGCAAATTTGAGTCTATTCTGCAATTACAGGTCGTAGTTCAACTATTCTGTTCTCAGCAAATTTGAGTCAATTCTGACACAGGTCATATTTCAGCAATTCTGTTCTCTACTGTTCTGTACCTTTTAAATCACTGATGACTCAGCAAATTTGAGTGAATTCTGCTATTACAGATCTTATTCCATATTGTGTTATCTATCTTGAAGTTATTTTTTGTTGTTGTGAGAACTAGTTTTCATTGTGCTCAAGAATGTTGATTAATTGATTGAAAATGAGAGCAAAATGCGCACATTGCAATGAAAATAACCTCAGCTTTTGAGGTGGCCATTATTTTGCACAACTCTCTAATGTTCCCTCTAATTACTAGAAATCATGTTTTAAATATGTTTTCATTCTGAATGGACAATTTATAGACTTTAAACCATTTCAACTTTACATATATAAACTAATCACTCTTATGGTTGTCTGGAATATATTATCCTAGCTTGAATCGGATTGCTGGAGTCGTTTGGTGTAATGCTTTCAACTAAAGGCCAACAAACCCAAAGAATGATTATTTTTACAAAACATACTGGTACTATTGATTATTATTCTATTTCTAATAATTTTTCCCTGAATACATTCTTGCACGCTTAGAAATGTTCGTAATATTTTTACTCGTAACCATAGTAACGCTAGGTAGGTTCTGCATATCAGTAATTTGTGTAATGTGGTTGGGCTGTTAATTAGACGTATTTGAGCTTATGTAAGCGGTCGACGATGGCTTTATTTCCCAATTAGCAGCCCAGGTGCACAAGAGGCAGATATCGAGATAGTTTATACAGGTGTTAATACGATGTTACACAGCCAATCAGCAGCGATAGTGTGTTAGGAAACTGCATTAGGAATCTGTTCATCACATTCTCTACAAGTCTCTCAGAATGTTGACGAACACGATGGATTCTTGTTTTAACCTTTCCCTACTGGTGATATGTGTCAGCAAAAATAATTAAATAAATATCTTGCCGATTGATGAACTTTTATGTTAATGAGAAAATGATCCTGTTGAGATTTCATGATGTTTTGCCTTTTTTACTTTAGCTTCTATGAATATAGTAAATGAAATAATCTTGAAAGTGGCCCTAAACAGTAAACAACAATTAAAAAAAAAATATATATATATATATATATATATATATACACATGTATATATATATATATAAATCTATGAATATCTAATAATTGGATTTTGCCTATTGCATAGATTCTGATAGAAAAGACTTTGTCTTTGGTGATAGTTAATTAATTAGGGGGTGGGGGTGGGGAAGGAGCAGGTGGTAGCGCAGTGGTTAGACCACTGAACTTGGAGCCAAAGGCCCCGGGTTCAAATTCTGTCAACAGTTGAAAATAACTTTATAATGTATCAGTTACTGAACAATGGTTTGCAATTACGAACCATTGAATTGTACAGTTACTGTAGCTGTATCCTATCTACATCTAGACAGCCGACTTACTGGTCCTAGTCCAAGGCCACCTAGGGGGAGATTACTCTTGTCATGTCGAGCATAGATAATCACGCCTTATAATCTGACTGGACTTCAAAGTGTCTGGTCGTGACCACAGAAACGACTGATTTGCGGTGACCACGGCAGAAGAACGACTGATTCGCGTGCTGATAAGCAGGTGGGTGGACTTTGAGACTACACCTATGCTAACCAGTATAGGTGGTCTAGAGCGTTATCGCCACTGACTAAATGGTCGAGCTTAACAGGGAATGAAAGGGACATGCTGATTTTTATCAGTACTGTCATTTGTAAGATTGAATTTAGGAAAAATAGCAAGATAGCAATGGACATAGTCTATAGATTGACATCCTAGCTGGCTTGACCGCATCCTGTTACATTCTGGCCATCTTGACCGTTGGCTTCTTGTCTTGACTGGTGCCTTCTAGTCTGAAATGGGGTCTCTCTAAGGTAACTAAGAAATCTCAAGCTACCTTACTTTATACTACACCATTGCTAGTAGTCGGCTGTGATACATAGACAATAACCCACGAGTTACAAGGGATTCTAGGTTATCTTTCCTGAGTGGAACTACTGTAATGTAATTCAGAGTAATAAGTGGGTTATTATTTATATTGCCCATAATAATTTGAATGAGGATAAGTGCATTTAAATAAGGCAACATCGGCATCATCACTTTTCTTTCGTACATTGACGTCATAACCACTGTCTCCACCGTGTCATTATCATTGTTGCTCGTCATACATAATGTCATAATCAGCAATATTGACCTATAAAATTGCGAATTTTCGGAAACCAACTAACGGATAAAGCTGTGTACTACACCTATAAGACTCAAATTTTGTCCAAACCGTTACCTTAATCATAGCTGTTCCCAGTTTGTCAGCCTATTAGTTGAACAAAACAAGCAATTAGCAAAGCGAAATCAACATACTTTAAAGTGACGCCGACTGATGTTTGTAATTTCACTTGGAGGCCTCAAATTTCCTTTAATGATTGGATGGTGAACTAGGGAAAGTTGTTAGAGGGCGTGCATTGAACTTTGGTCAAATTTGGTCCTTTTGCTACTCGTCAATTGCTTAGTGAGTCAGTGACCTTGGATCGAATATGGGGACCATCAATGACCAGTGTAGTGACCAGTGGTGACCAACAATGACCTCCAGGGAGACCTCCATAAAGGGGATTGGGGGGAGGTGGGAGGTGAAGGGTTGTCACTCGGCTAAATCGAAAATGTCCTCTAAATCGAAAATGTCCTCAGGGCCATAAACTCCCAATGAAAGATTCAGCCATAATTGAAATCGTCCCTTTAATTAAGTCACAATAAGTGTAACAATGTTGGTTGAGTTTGAGTCGATCCGACAACTATTAGAGGTGGCATTGTGTGGAGCGTTGTAGTGTGGAGTTTGATGAACTCTGTAATAGAGGATAGAGGAAGGAGATGATTCATCATTGTGCTAGTGTTAGGGTCATCAACTTCATGTACTGCTTTAAAACCTGTATGTTTGTAAAATCACATCATTCGACAGTTGATTGACAGGTGCCATGGGGGGACATATTACAGCCTTGAGTATCATTATTGAAAGAGTATGATTGTTCTTGCTATTATTTAAATTACTATTCTATTGTTTTTGTAATGCTGTTTTTACCTTGATATGAATTTAATATATCCAAAAGAAATAATGAATATTTATGATGATGTTTTTTCTCCAAAATAATCCAAGTAAATGGATTCTATTTTGAGGTAAAGAAAAAGAAAAAATAATAATTTCCTGCTTGTCTGGAAATTTTACAAAATCTTTGCTTGATTACTGGAAGTAGAGAATTGTTGATGATGTGCTTCATACTTAAATGTGTTGGATTCTTGCCAATGAATTATCTATCTAGTTAGAACTGTGTGCTAATGTAATGTAATTTAGTGTATTAGGCCTTTTATTTTTAATAAATTGGTTTACAGATTTTTTCGAGGGCACTCTGATGTCAGAGCAGGGGGGAAATACAAAATAAAATTGGCCGATAGATTTAATGGATTTTCATAATGTTCATAGATCTATTAGATAAATGTAAGCACCTCGAGTGAAAATAATAAAAAGCTAAATATACTAGTACATGTATAACCAAAGAAATCACCTGACACTCTGAATGAACACAAACCTTCAGCTATAGATCCTCTTGGTATTTGCATGAAGGAACATAAATTGTAAAATGGAGTCGGTGGATCCGTGAACCAATTTATAAAGAATAAAAGGCCTTAGTTATATATACTCAAGTCTAAAGAGTGCATGTTTCACTCATGCCGTTTAGCCAAATTATTACTGTAAGAATACATTTTCTCACTTCTAGGTTTTAAAACAGTATATTAAGGAAATGACCGTACTTTCAAATAGTGGTGGTTAATTACGACCAATATTATAACTGAACAATCAAGGGCCGGACACTTCTAATTAACCCTCTTATCTTCTGTTTTTTTGCAAATGCAGTACTTTGCATTTCAATATAATATATATATATATATATAATTAACTTCTTATGTGCTTATAATAATAATAATATTAATAATAATAATAATATCATCATCATTATAATAATAATAATAATAATATAATCATCATTATAATAATAATATAATTCACCATTATAGTAATAATAATAATGTGCCAGAAGACACATAAGGGGTTAGGCCAAGTTGTAATGGCTACAGGCAGAAGTTGAAGTGATTCACGAAATTGCACGAGCATGTCCAGTGTATTGGTGTGGCTGACCGCTGGTCATTCACTACAGATGAGATGTATTGCAATGGCTTGTTGTGCTAAGTACCATCTGTTGAGTTTGATTTGGCTAAGTGCTCTCCGGATTGAAGATGGCTGCAATTTGATGTTCTCATAATAAGGAAGAGCTTTGCTGGTGTCCAATGGATTTTTATTTTTATTTATATTATGTATGGTCATTTTGTAGTCCTTGTTATATTAACGATGTTGGCGGCAACCACAACAACAACAAATTGAGAATAAAAAGAAATTTAAAATAAATCCTTTTTTTTTTAAATTAATTTGTTTTTAAATATATTAAATGGGGAATATACAAAACATATTCAATGTCATTGACAAGGACTAATTAAGTACGATTGTAGAGATCCAAGATTGGTGGTAGAGCAAACATTGTTATGCTCTCAGTAACATTTTTAGCCTACAATTGGCCAGCCACTACCAGATCATGTGATGTCTACAGGACATTGGGCTCCTGTTATCAAGAAATACAATATTATCTATGTACACGCCCCTAAAATAGCTCTTAGTAGTAGTTAGATAGTAAACAGTTGTTCGATATTGTCTGCCGCCTCATCATTGCTATGCTTTGTGAGTTAGAAGGATACGAAAGTAAACAGATTGTCCTGTAAAACAAGGGGACATGGCGACAATTTAAGTGATCAAAACAATCCTGTAAGCTGACAGGACTAGAAAAGAAGTGATCAAATTATCTTGTTAGACAAAAGGACAAGTTACAGTAAGTGATCAAATTATTATTATTCACATTTAGTGTACAAGGAAACAAGTGATCAAATTGTCCTGCAATGTGATCAAACTGTCCTGCAAGGCTAGAGGGCATCACAACAAATGATCAAACTGTGCCAATGATCAAACTATGCTGTTTGTATTGCCCATCTTATTATATATACTTGTGGATATTGTTGATTTTCCAAGGCAATTTGTGAATAAAGTAACTTTGAAGAAAGTAAATGCATGAAGAAAGTAACTGCGCAAAGAAAGTAACTGCGCAAAGAAAGTAACTTTGAAGAAAGTAATTGCATGAAGAAAGTAACTTTGTGAAGAAAGTAACTGCATGAAGAAAGTAACTTTGTGAAGAAAGTAACTGCATGAAGAAAAGTAACTTTGAAGAAAGTAATTGCATGAAGAAAATAACTTTGTGAAGAAAGTAACTGCATGGAACAACTACCTGAGGGAGCGTCAACCTTCGAAAATAAATCTGAATTCCTGTACTGTTGACAAGTTTCTGGTTTTCTCTATACCAGCTGGAGACTTACAGTCAGTCTTTCTTTCCATCTCTTGCCACCATGTCTATCAACAGCTTCAACTACGGCCTGGTCCCAGATTACGAGGTAAACAGTTTATAATCTCATTGTGTTGACGTAGAGCTCAGGTTTTCAACAGTCGGAAGGTAAGCCGAGGAAAATCAGAAAATCACGGTAAATCGGAAAATCCCGGAAGGCAGAAAAGTTTAGAGAGATCGTGTAAGGTGCTGAGTTGTCCAAATTGTGTTTTAGTCAGAGCTGCATAAACAAGAGAGGTAGATGATTTGACAGCTTTGCGATGTTCTAGACTGTTTCCGACTTGCGCGCCTGAACGTTGTACTGACATGGGGTTTTAGAAAGGTTTACGTTTTTGTGATAAGACCACATGAAAGTTATTGAATTTAATCAGGAATTGTTTGACAGTTTATGTTGAAAATGCTGAAGATAAATTATTTTGGATGGGATGTCTTTTGGAATTTAAATTGTTTGTTATTACTTTATAACTTTTGTTATAAATATGTCACGTGATATTTTCGACTATTCGCATCTCGCCGAGCCCTTTTCCACAGTGCGATTGCTAATAGTGTTATTTGAGTTTATTTTTCTGTCTGTCTGTCTGTCTTTATGCACACACAATTCATTGTAACTGCGCTTTATAATGGAGCAATAAAAAAAAGTAAATATTTAACCTGGGAGCACTAGTCTATATAGTTTATATGATGCATTATCTTGTCATAAATCAAAGTCTTTATGACCGACTAACTTTGTCATGCCGCGTTCATGTCTATTGAAAAGAAAAATATGCAGAGAAACATTAAATTTATATTTTTCATTAGATATACATGTACATGTATGTCACTTTCTATTACTATACTGTAGTATTTAGTGTACACATTCATTAATTATTAATATAGTTTGTACATTTAAAAATGATGATGATGATGATGATGATGATGATGATGAAGATGATGAAGATGATGATGATGATGATAATAAAAATTGATAATTGATAATAATAATAATAATGATGATGATGCCATTTATTTTGAGCTAAATCCACACTAAATTATATTGTCAAAATTTAAGCCATTAAACAAGTATGTGTATGGTTAGTTTTATAACAAGCCGAGTTGATACACTATCCGCCGTGCATCTGTATCAGTGGTCAGGCAAGTACTCTTGTACTCAGGTTCCCATGTATACTAGTAACCTACAAACTAATTAATTATGAACTGGACTACTATGCCTACTTCAGTGACCCAGTTTTGCGATTCTGGAATGACAGATGTCCCTGTTTTTTTTCTGTGCTGTATTTTAAATTTGTTGTGATATTAACTGTGTTTTTATTTGTTTAATGTCTTCATTTTAAATGTTTAATTTTTTATTTAAAAAAAAAATTAACAATAGTTAAATACAGTTGTTGTTTTTTGCTGTTACGAGATAATGGTGTTATGTTGTGCATCCGTATGTCACTTCCTGTGTCAGCTGTTCCAATTGTGTCAGATGTTCCGACTTTGTCCGCTGGCCTTGGACTGATGGTATTATGCGTCTCTGCAGCTCTCCCACGAAGTTAGATGATTCAACATGTACGCTAGTTGTGTTTCTTTTCTACCGACTACGGAACAATGGCCGAGAGTGTTAAAACAAGGATAGGTCGACTTTAGAAATGATTTGTGTTTCTTCAAATACTCGGTCAAGGAATGCATGTAAGCAGGCTCCGAGACAAAGCTCTAGGTAGCCTCACGGAAACCTCACGGAAATTTAGCACGTCTCTGGAGAAAAAGGTCGGAGTGGAGGTGAAAGTTAGTCCCATGGATAAGGTGTCGATATTGGAAGGCGGAGGTCCGGGATCGAATCCCAATATGGGTACCAAGCAACCGTGTTTGATTTCTCAGGATTTTCCTGAATTGGAGGTATGATTATTTTGTTTATATTATGTCTGAGTAATATTTAACCCTTGCCCTGCTGGATTAGTCGCGGGCACAGCTATTTAAGTTATCTATGATTGCTTCCAACATGGATAGAGTTAAATAACTATATATATTGATTATTGTGTATTATCTAGCTTCCATGTCAGATGTGGCTGGGGGGGAGGGAGTGGTACATGCATAAAAACACATACCCATCTTGTCCCAACATATCATATTTGTTATTTATTAAACAAATTTAAAACATATAAATAATCTGATTAAAGTTTAATTTAAACATCACATAAATAGAATAGAACTTGATAAGTTTATGCCGTGCACCATTCCGACAACGAGAACGACTCGTTAAATAATATCCGAACATTACAAAGGAGACACATGCCTTGGTTGACTGCCTGCCTGCGATCAGTTGACATAATCAAGGCTATACTGTCCCAGACTGCTGTATGCAGTCTGACCTATTCCTTAACACCTGTTCCCTTTTCTGCCCATGGCTGATAGTAATCCACAGGTAGGATCAGCTCTGTGTGTGTGTGTGTGTGTAGTAGTAGTAGTGTGTGTGTCTATGTGTGTATCTGTCTGTTTGTGACTGCATGTGTGTGTGTGTGTGTGTGTGTGTAGTAGTAGTAGTGTGTGTGTCTATGTGTGTATCTGTCTGTTTGTGACTGCATGTGTGTGTGTGTGTGTGTGTGTGTAGTAGTAGTAGTGTGTGTGTCTATGTGTGTATCTGTCTGTTTGTGACTGCATGTGTGT
>JAUTBV010125928.1:0-12617 GCA_032361325.1 Lepetodrilus fucensis
ACTTGAGAATATAGTTACGCAAAACTATTGTAGCAATAAAACATAAAAGTGGTTCATGCAACCAATCGTACATTTGTAATTGGTCGTTAAAATTTGACTTGCAATCAATTGTAGCTACAGGTGTTCTAAGTAATGTGGCCCTGTACTGGGTATCATTTCACAATGAAGACCATACATCTGTACAGTGGTACATGTATCATATTCTTATAGTGATCTCCTCTAGTCAAGATAGTATGATCATTGTACACTTATCATATTGAAGCAAGTTATTGTCTCATTTGTGGATAAGTCATAAGATAAGTTCGCAAAATAATACCCTGGGTTTAGATGTGGTTAGATTATCATGATTATGAACCATGGAATTAGTAGGTCATTGATGTCATCTTGACCATGACTGGTCAACATTGGTCAGTGGCAACAGAAATCAGGAAGAAGCTTTGCCACCAACACTTGACAACCATCTAACATATCTCAATACTGTCAAAGGTAAACACACATTTAACCATGTCCATGCTGGAGGCAACCGGAGATGCCCTAAAGAACACAATCTGGCACGGAGAGAGTTAAAAAGAATCTGATTGGGAGATATGTAACCTGTAACCATGGTAACCTATTGGAAAAGGTGTACGCTTAACTTGGACAATGGTATGCAGCAGATCAAGAGTCTTGTCATTTTTGTGTGTTCCTAGCCCTTTGAAATGTAAATACCCTATTGCCTCTGTTAAGTGGATATCTCTCATGCCGTCAGTGAATGTTCTCCAAACCGTAGTAAATAGTACCGGTAATTACTGAAGTACAGTGTATGTTGAACAGCTTGAAAGGATTTTACACTGAGAGTGTAAAGTGTTATGTTAACATGGTTAACCTTGTCCTTTGTGTAGCCGTGGGAGGTCACGGGACACATTACAATCGGAAACAAAAATGGGTCATCAGTTGAAACATACATTCTTATCTATCTTTGTAGATGCGGTGGCTATTGGGGGTCATTCCAATTGTCATGATAGTAAATTGTGATCGTTAAACATATTATTGGCATGGATCGAACTTAACTTATTAGCTAGACCCACACACTGCTATCATCGTAACTTTTTTTTAGATTGGGTTTTAGAGTCACTTTCTAGATTTTGTTCACTAACTTGTCAGTTTAGGGCAGGAGGAAACCCGCAACATCCGTAGCGCTGAATGTGGCAATAAACCTGCAAGCACGAGCTGGTATTGACAGACCAAGGATGATATCTGCAAATCATGCATCCTATCAATATCGCGTCAGAAATGTATCTTTCTCGAACATGGATGCCAGGGCCCCAGGACAGGATTTGAACGCACTGCTATCACTGCTATCCGTATGATCAATATGGTGGTTATTTATAAGCTAGACCTACAAATGAGTATCAATAGTATCGATACTGTTGTGATCTTTAGGCTAGACCCTAATACTGCTATCAATATCAATACGGTGGTGATTTACTAACTAGACCAACACACTGCTTATCAATTAGATGGTGATTTACAGGTTAGACCCACACTGCTATCAGCATGATCAGTATCAATAAGGTGGTGATTTATAGGCTAGACCTACACCATGTACACTACTATCAGCATCAGTATCAATAAGGTGGTGATTTATAGGCTAGACCTACACTGCTATCATACCACTATTAGCATGATCAGTATCAATAAGGTGGTGATTTATAAGCTAGACCCATGCTGCTATCATACTGTTATCTATCAATCGCTCAACAAGACTGCAGTATCTGTTGGAGGTGACCTAGATTTGTACCTTGTGTTTTGTAAACAAGTTGACACATGGCGGAGATACAATGGCAATGTTAAACATTATGGAAGCCGGTTGGCCAAACACAATGTTGACTTTGAAATTACCACAACCTACCGATGAATAACTCTGACTGGCATATTTAAGAAATCTGAAATGTTAAGTCCCTGAGTTATGTTTTTTTAACAGTTTTACTGTTTGATGATGAAAGATTTTGTGTTGTTTTTTCCCCCAGCATTTCAGTTTAACGCTTTCGGTGTATTGTGAGACCACGATAAGCTATTCAGACTTCTTTTAGAAAAGTTAAAAAGCATGATATGCTACTGTGTTTAGACTGTACATGAACTTAGTGAGGTTGACATCGCTATGGCAACAACAGACGTCAATTGTCACATATATGGCAGAGGGTCTTCTTGTCAACACATGTCCTGTGATTTCCAGCCATAGACTGTTCTATGATAATACTAGGTATTGTTGACTATAATAATACTAGGTACTGTTGACTGGTACTGAATTTAGTCTGTTACAATGACATATACGTCAATGCAACAATTTGAAAGTGGTCTGGATTTAGTTTTTAATTTTATTCATATAAACTAAATCACATTTTATACTCAGTGGTTGAAGGTGGGGACAGATTATTGTGTGACTGTGCGATATGTAATTATTTTTAAAATACAGAGATATTTTTACTATATTGCAAGAATCCATTTTTAAATTAATGAATCAGGGTTATTCAAAACCATCAAAATAAATTGTTTGTTTTGTCATTCATTCTGAAAAACTATGCAACACATATTGTGCATGCACAATTCCATCCGGTATAAACAAAATCAAAAAAGAATATAGCAATCCATACCCATATAATAAAGTGTATAGTTTTGGAGAAAATGTAATCACTGATCATGTAATTATAATATTATTTAATCACTTCTTTATATGTTTTCTACAAACAAGTGGAAGATTATGTTGGAGTAGAAACATGAGTAGAAACATGATCATCGCAAATGTGTGAAAGATTCCTGCAGCTCCATTCACTCACTCACTATAAACATGATATTTTAGTTTATCGCTAGGTCGCGACTGTATCAGGTAAAAACAGTACAGATTTGTCTTGTTTGTTCACCTATGTGTATACAGTGGTATACCATGTATACAGTGGTATACTGGACCATGTGTCATGTGACCACTGGCCAGGGTCAACAGCTGGCAGGGAGGTCAGTGGGGTCAACGACCTAGTCAAGATAGTTCACTAGTACCTTTGGACAGTAGTTGGGTGCTGGGATGGACAGTGTACAGGTGTATGGACAGTTTGACAGTGGATGGACAGTTTGACAGTGGATGGACATGTGTCACATGTGTCACTTTACTCTTTAGATCATATGATAGAATTCCATTAATCAATCATATTCTATTTTTTATGTGTGTGGAAAATTAGTAATTTTTATACCCAAACTTTCTTGTATATGTTTACCATTATGTCCCAGAGCGTGTTTATTTATACATGGCTGATGTTGTCATACATAGCTATCTTATCTGTGATCATGCTAATTGTTTGTTGGTATGTGAGGCATGGTGGGCAGCGATATAAACTAACTTTAAAACTTACTAGCCTGAATAGGTACAAATAACAAATATTATGAATTTCTACTATCTACCTTTTTACAATACCAAGTACGTAACTATGGTAACCTGGTAACCATGGAGCAAGATTAGTCTAAGCAATAATGTCCACTGTTCGTATATGTCCCCAGAACTATTAGAAATTAAAGATATCTCAGGCCCAGTCCTCATTGCTACCTGTCCAAAGTCGGCCAGGATATTTTTTTCCCAGGCACATAAACAAAGCCCACATTGCAAAAGCAGACGCGATCATTAGATCATGTGACATAAGTATGTACCTGTGACAATCGGGTATGGGGATGTTCTCAAAAGACGTCGTTCCGATTTTCTTTTAGCCTTTGAACTATTTAATATTCTGTGACTTATTAATTGCTAAAATGTTTTTAATTTAGTTTTTGAGATTTTTGTTCTGATTGGGTTGAAGATTGTGAAATATGTTTAATAGAATTGCTTTTGGACAGAGGTAAAGAAGACTTTTTAATTTGATATGACCCCCGCGTCACTTCAGAGTGTTTTGACACAGGAACTGACACCCCATCCTTCCTAAAAGATTAACAGCTTGTATTTTCATGCAAGGTCTGAGAGGGCGTAATATTCGAGAGCCTTCTTAATCATATTAATGGGGTGAATTAACATGATAAATGTAAATGTCTTTTGTTGAATTGCAAATTTCATTTAACATGTCTACACTAGACATGGAATACCTTCAAATGGTTGATTCAGGAAACATTATCCTTGTAAGTTGTAACCATCTTGATTACAATTCATTGTAAAAAACACTTTGTTTAACTTTACAACAGACATGATATTCAAATCACTGTAGTATACACAGTATATCTGACTAACATCTAACAGCATCTTCATAAATTTAAGAAAACACAATAAAGTTATTTTTATACGAGTACTGGTTTATTATTTGTAGTTTTGTATACATGTACCGACTGGCTATGTATAATATTAGTGATCATTGTGAGTCTTGGGTGACTCACATATCTGTTATTCTATCAGCCCATTTCTAATGACACCTTTCACCGTGCTTGCAGTTAGTTGTAAGTACCCTGGCACACTAATAACAGGCACTGTGATGAATATTCATGGATCATTAAAGCTGAAATTATGGTTATAAGTTGTACCAGGCAAGACAGTAGATCATGTTTTCCATACACCTCCAGTACATGTGGATATCAATGTGTCAGAAATAGAACTGTTCATGCTGTACAATTCAGGACAGGCAGTGGCCATAGCTATGCGGCTGTCCGTTTTATATATCTAGTGAAGCGTGACGCTGCAACTAGTTAACGCAGCACTGTCTTGCAGTTTCAAACATTCTTGTCAAAATTTAAAGCTGGTAATTATTTCTTTTTTGACGGGCAAATCTGTTTCAGATTAGAAATGTGTTATTGGCTGTACTCAATTTGACACAAAGTGGATTCGTTAGTGATATTTTTATATACAAGAACTTTAACTATGTGAATGTTAGGTAAACATAAACAAGTATGCAGTAAACTCAAACCTATAGGGTCGACACATGATACTATCATCCTGAAACTACTTGAGACATTTAACCACTTCATGTTCATTTATCTGGACAGTACTAAATATACAACTGAGATGGCACATGTACATTGTGTTTAGGAAAGCTTCAAAGTCAATATTGGCACACCAGATGGATGGTAACACTGGCCTGTTGGCTGGTTGGTCTGAGTAGCATGGTCCATGGCACCCATTGTTGATAGAAATATCATGCCAGTATAAACTTATTATTTGAATAATTATTCAGACTTATAGAGTGCTGAGTTGGACACAGGCTGCCTTCAGCGTGGAGAATATTAACGTTTCCATCCCTTAGTCCGGTTTTAACGACGCCTATAATTCCGATGATAAACAATGACAACTACGTGTTAATACTATATTGTTCTCGTAAAATTTCAAATTAATTTCCTGATATTGTATACTGAATTGCAGTCTGACCATGGTGACATGACCTTGACACTCTTATGTCAACTTGACATTCCTACGTCAATCGATCATTAGATGTCAACTGGTGATCAGACTGGTAGATAATCTCAACATTTAACATTATATTAATCAACTCTCTCCATGCCGGATCACACACAGACACAGCTCTGTAGGGCATCTCCAGTTGCCTCCAGCATGGAAAGGGTTCAATACATTCCAGGCACAATTTGTGTCACAATAATTATTCAACATTCAGGAAATTGAGTAATCACTGGTAATATTAACCCTTTCCCTGCTGGATTAGGCACGTAAACAGCTCTTTAGGGCATCTCCGGTTGCCTTTAGCATGGCGAGGGTTAAGGTACATGCAAGGCGCTGGTAGTTCTCTGGACTGTTGCATGCTGGGATGCCGGCTAGAATTCTGGTTTCGGTGGATGGTCGGCAATGAGACGTGACCTCATCAGCTCATGACCTCTCTACAGTTGAAGATTGATTTTTGTATCCGTCGATAATTGCCAACTACATGGGATTACCTCAGAGGGGATGGCTGTGAACAGGAGGTGTGTCTTGTAGTCTGGCCATACAAACCCACCAGGGTCCCATTCCGCAGAATTATACTGTTATCAGTTCCGACCACGGACGCTGGGTCATCTGGAAAAACGAGACAGTGGATCGTCGTCTTTTCAATAAACTTCCAAACCCCTCTACTTCTGATGCCAATTTACACCCCTTTTTACTATTTTATTTGCATTTCCTATAGTTTTCCCTAAAGTACCTACCTTTAAAGGTGAATCAGGCGCGATCACAATCCCATAAATGTCTAATGTAAAGCCTGTACAAATTCTTGAAGGAGTCGTATTGGTTATAGTGGTAACTCCTATCATAGGCTACGTATTCGTGTATGCTGGGCTACAACTCTCATTGTTCTGTGGAATGGGGCCCAGATCAATAATGAAGTCTGTTTCCCCTTGTAATTACTGGTGCCAATATTTTGTGGTCATTTATATTTAGCAATTATTTAGAGAAAATCAATGTTATACTTAAACTGTGTGGATTCTGCTGTATGTACTTGGTATATGTTTTAGTATAACATGGCGATAATGACACGGTCTGGCGACTCTACCATGTATAGACTTAATGATATTGTGGGAAAGAATGAGGTTTTATGAACAGTTGTTCAATTTTGGTTCAGACAAGATTTGTTTCCAATCAAAATAATTGCCTATTTATGTTCAACATGTTTTTCAATGCATACTTATACAACTTGTTGACTGGCATAGCAAACTGATATGTATCAACACGCAGGGACATTCCAAACCATACTATCATGCCTATGAATGTAATATTATGTATTAGGATGCCATGATGATGATGATACGCCTATACATGTAATACTATGTACGACACTGTCAGTCAGCCCTGCAGAAGAATGGCAATAATTTGCAATAATTAATAGCTGAACATTAATTTATCCAGACAGTATTAAATATTAATATTTAATACTGTTATCTGGATATTCATTTATTATATAAAGACAGTTTAAAACATTTGTACCATTTAAAATTGTTATCCATTTATTCATTTATTCGGTCAGGACAGTTTAAAAGATGCATCCAATTTGAATAGTTCTCTGGTTATTAATTTATCCAGACAGTACTAATTATAACCCAACATATCATAACACCAATTTCCGCTGTAGTAGTCCAGGGTTAGAAGTTCCCACTCGCCCGGCGGCCCATGGCGACCTTCTTTTGTTATGGGCGAGTATCTTTTTAGGGAAATCGCTTTTCTTATTTCACTTACTAGCCCGTTGGCTTGTTGAAAATTGTAAATGTTTGCACTAACTTCTAACCCTGCTTTTCTGAGTACGATTTCATACTCAACTCAGATTGACGTCATAGCCAGAGACTCATAGCATGTGAGTTGAGCACAAAAATGTACTCAGAAAAGTTTCATAATCTCGGTGCTAGGTCAGTTTTTCAGTTTTTCATTTAATTAATAAAAATCTTATCAAATGGATTTATTTATTATGCATATTTATTAGCTGCTAGGAAACACCGTAATTTAGGCAAATATATCTTTGTATGTCATATATTTTTATCCAAATTTGACTTTACCAGGGAGAGAGGCGAAAGACGAAGTAACGTTAGTCAGAAACTGACGTCCCCAGTGGGGCCGTTGTTCAAATGTCCTGTAAGTAGCAAAACATCTTCTCTGCATCCCTAAAGTCAGAATAGTACATTACAGTATGGCTATCAATGATTTACTTTTGTTCTTCCTTCAATCTGCATTATTCTCCCTCAAGCATTCTACAACAGTGCCAGTTTTGTCTCTTATAAATACACACTCAAAACACATCTCTTCAGACATGCTAATAATATACAACCCTACTGGACGGGATGAAATTTAGGTTGTTTTTTTCATAACTGAATTCAAAATTATGCATTACTGGTCCAACAAACAGATTTTTAAAATGTGTTTTATTAAGTTTGTCAAAAATATAGGGTTATATTGACTAGTTTTGACAAGTCAGACGTATTGGGTCCGCTCTACAGTTGCTGTGGTCCGGTCAACTAGGGGATGCTGTTGATGAGTTCCTACATGTACGTGCTGTTTAATTCCAGCTCGGAAATTCTCGGTCTCCCCATCTGGAACCTTCTTCATTGGCGGAACTGACGGATGATGTTAACATCCTACGTGGTAAACTACGCATTGCTGAAAGTGAAATAACTCAACTAATGCAAGAGTAAGTCTTTCCGACCTTGTATCCTTTTAACCTTCTCCCTGCTGAATAAAATCAAAGTGTTCAATTTCTGCATGTGATCGGGCAACTTCAGCAGGGATAGGGTTAAAGAAATATATATATGTATATACACAGTAGACCTCGCAAATAGTGAGGTCTACTGTATATCGTGATATGGGATTAGCTGCATATGTTGCAAACAAGGGACAGACAAGTGAGAGTGATGGTTGGTGTTCCAGGGGGTACGAGGAGGTGGAACTGAAGGCTCACATGGAGAAGCTTCACCAGTACAACGAGCTGAAGGACACGGGCCAGATGCTGCTGGGAAGAATAGGTTGGTAGGCCATTACGATTGGCTGAGTTGCATCATGTGACCACTGGCCATTACGATTGACATCATGTTACCACAGATATGTGCTGGGACACCTTGACTGTGTTAACCCTCACCATGCTGAATTAAGCACTATACAGCTCTTTAGGAATTTTCCGGTTGCCTTCAGCAAAGAGAGGGTTGATGTTGAACTCGAGTGTCATAACCCCAACGCGCGAATATAGTTCTCTGATTCACTGAGTTATCACGTCAGACAATAGTGCGCTATGCACTCGTGACTTTCTAGTCTTTCTGAGTGGTCAGTAATGCCATCAACACTCGTGTTGCACTCTCGGTTGTTTAAGGGATAGAGTATGGTCTACCCCTATATATACTGTATTAAGGTATAGTTTCGCCCTGAACTATTATATATATATTATATATATTATGAAGTACGAGGACACATGCGTCCGAGTACTTTTAACGTTATAATAGTTCACACTACCACATAGCCTCTGCAACCATGCAACCACATAGCAATATAATATGCTATTTGATCCTCGGGTCGTTGGGCCCAAAGTGATCCCTGCAATCTTAACTGACACTGATTATGTGTAGGTCCCCTATTTGCATTTCCTTGATGTTGCCTCAATCTGTAATCCATTGTGACTGACATTGATAATTTGCAACAGCTTTTATAACATGCGATGAGACACTGTCCCTCTATCATTGGTCTGATCTAGTTTGAACCCTTCGTAACGTCTTGCTAAACAAGCAGTCAGTTGATGCTTTCTTATGACCATCCTCTCACGACAGGGATAATTAATTACGCTCAGGACTTGCTGCATAGTACCACAATGTTGTGTGAGCGTAATTAAAGTACCCCTGGGATGCGAGGATGTATTATGACATGACGATGAACCTTCACAATATATATTGTCTGGATACAGTGTTCGAAATTAATGCTGGAAACCTACTGGCCCAAATAATGATACAAATAACAAATCTTTACAAAAAAACATGAATTTCCACTGGCCCTTAAGATACTTTTAGCATTGGGTGAAATGGCCGGGCCAGCAGTAATTTCGAACACTGTCTGGATATTTGAACATGAATTGTACCAAATTTATCTATTTGGTTCCAAGAAATGCCTGACCGTAAACGGAAAACATATTTCCAGTTATCTGAATCTGTTTGTATGGAAAGATATTGGTTCCCAGTACAAACTGTGGTGATAGTGAGGGAACCGGGTATCTGACATCCTGATATACAGGGGTTGACTGTTACTGTGTATCAAAACCCAAATCTCATATTAGATTACGAACATTTATTTCAGCCACCATTGAAGGTGTGAGGACAAAAGATATGTATGAAAAATATGGCTTGGAGCTAGATGACTAAACCTGCCCAGAATTGACTGATGTGGCTTGGAGCTAGATGACTAAACCTGCCCAGAATTGACTGATGTGGCTTGGAGCTAGATGACTAAACCTGCACAGAATTGACTGATGTGGCTTGGAGCTAGATGACTAAACCTCTCCAGAATTGACTGATGTGGCTTGGAGCTAGATAACTAAACCTGCCCAGAATTGAATGATTGAATGTGGCTTAAGCCCACAAATTTGTTGCTAGGATACTAATATTAAAGCTACTGGGAATTCAGAAGACTAGTTTGTACTGGAAGGAAGTGAAATAATCTCTGGAACCTTTTACAGAGTGGAGTCTGTTCTAACCCCTCTCCCTGCTGGATTAGGCACAAGCACTGCTCTTTAGGGCATCTCAGTGTGCCTCCAGCATGGAGAGGGTTAATGAATGTAGCCTGTATTATAGTGTCATACTGTGTTTACCAACATTAACTCTTTCCATACCGCACATATTCCACAACTGGTTCAAGGAATTGGGAGACATGTAAGCAGTTGTTCATGCCATTTGTGGTTTTGTCATATATTATACCCTTCTTCTGGCCTTGTTCTAAGTGTAGGTGTATATCCAGATACACCTGCACTTTCTATAAATCAGATTATACTGAAATCGATGTATATGGCTGGTCTCTTCAATTGTCCAATGTTTCTAGAAAATATGTTATTAACATTCCCCCATTGAGAATAATTGGTGTTTACATTTGACTTGTACAGTAAAAAATGGGTGTGTAATTAATTTCATGTTGTATATTTTTGTTAAATCATTGCAATAAAATCCGTAAACCAGGGAATCAAATAACTATGGCCTTATTCTTGGTAAATAGTAAATACTTCATAGAAAATACTTTTAATTTTGTACGCCTAACCAAAATTAATGAGTATACCCATTACTAAATAGTTTGAGTACTGGTTAAGTATTATTTTATGCAACTGGGGAATGTCAGAAATATGGAACAGGCAAAAAGACTCAATATTTGCACCTGCAGGTGTGTGAAGAGTATCGACATGTGCAAATTGAGCCTTTGTGTCTGTACCCTGCACAAAATAATACTTCCTTCAAATATTTATTATCATTCAAACTATATTATCAGATTTGTTAGCAATGGTGCAAACATTTTGTTTAATTTTGGTTAGGGTGTACAAGATAAGAAATCATATATGCCAAACAATAGGCATGTCTACTTTCATAGTTAAAAAAAAATTATATAGAAAAATGCTAAATATAAATTATCACCAAACCTCTGAGACAATCTGGGCCTGTATTCTCAAAACTTTGTAAGTCTTAAGAAGTTTTCAAGTACTAAGAATGTTCTTAACTGGTTTCCATCATCCTGCTTATGTTAGTTTTATATGAAGAGATCTTTTCTCACTAAAAAAATCTTCGCTAAGAAGTTTGGCCCTGGGTATCGTTTCTCGAAGCTCTTTTAGCCGCTTAGGGACCAAAGCACTCTCTTTGCCGATAGCTAATGCATTGGCAAGAGGTAGTCGGAGATTCCTCTAACGTTACCTGCTGGACATATGAGACATATATAAAAAGTCTTGTATGTCCAGCAGGTAACGTTAGAGGAATCTTGAACTAGGTAAGAGGGTGCTATGGTCCCTTAGCGGCTAAGAGAGCTTCGAGAAACGATATCCTGGTTGCTTAGCTAGTATTAGTCTTCACTTTACTGGTCTTGATCTGCATACATTCTGGTGTGGACACATACAATCAAACAAGTCAATATTTTGATGGGTGTCTATATGTTTATTGTACACATGAGAGTGACTAATGAGGTGTATAATTATAAATATGCCACAGTGTTTAATAAATCTCGAAACTGGTAGAGAATATGAAGACAACCGCGACGACGTCGAACGTGGATCGCACTGTACTGAAGACGATGAAACAATGGTGAACATCCGTATGTCTACACCACTCTGCTATAACAAGTCTAATGTTTTGTCTAGGCTAGCACACTGTGGAGCGGTGAGGTGACTGCCACTGTCGTCGAACAACCCCTGCGAGGGGAGGTAACTCCCGTACAGTGTGAGATTCGTCCATGGTAGAGGCAGCCCACAAAACATGAAGGTGATTATATGCTACTCGTGGAATAAGTTACTTCTTTGCCTTGCCCTTTCCTGCCCTCTTTGTCGCCTTCTTCTTACCACCTATAATTGAAAGCATCAAACAATTGTCAAAACAAAAGAGAGAGAGAGATTGCATTGGATAAATATTTACACCAAATTAATTTTGTGGTGAAAATGGGTGAAAGATTCCTGCATGGACTATCGATGTGAAAATATTTTCATTGGGTGGCTGTTTGCGCAAGTGGCCAAGTACACAAATCAGAACATGCAAAGGGACGTAACTCTAATAACAACTATGCAAAAATAAGCAGGAATGATGAAATATATTTCATTGGATTAAGATTTCTACACCAAATTTGTGGTGAAAATGATTTTGTTGTCTGTTACCACTGTAACAACCCTACTATGCATACATGTATATGTCTCATGAAATGTAACTATATACACCTCTGCTGATAAAAATAGCAAAATGTGTGAAACAGGGACTATTACTATTCTAATGGTCCATCATATCCTATTGTATATTGAACTATATAAATACTATTTGTATATGTAATGTCATAATTGTATTGAATTGTATGTTCTCTATGTCACTATAATGTGAATTTTGAGAATACATTTATTTGATCGTAATGAGGACATCAAACCAGTCAACTTCATTCCAAACACTGCATGTCTGTCTCACATTGAACTATGACACCATGTGGATGCAGTGCGTAG